>PVJO010011698.1:0-58634 GCA_004026905.1 Hystrix cristata
TTTCTGCTTTTCCCCTTCTTTCTTTCTAGTACTCCTCTCCTTTGTATAGTATCTTCCTTTTATATAATATCTATTACACCTCTTTGTCCTTATTTACAGTTATGATTTCTCATATCAGAGAGACAATTCGATGTGTACTCATGAGTGTCTGATTTATTTCACTTAAAAGTATGTTCTCAAGGAACATCCATTTATATATGTATGACTCTAGTTTGTCTTTTTTATGGCTGTGTAGTACTCCATTGTGTAAAAAAAACACATTTTCTTTAGCCATTCATTGGTTGTTGGGCATTTAGGTTGTTTCCAAGACTTAGCTATTATAAATTGTGTTGCTATGAACATGGTCGTGCATACATCCCTGTGGTATGATGATTTTAATTCTTCTGGGAAGATCCCCAGTAGGGGAATAGCTGGGTCAAATGGAACCTCCAGTTGTAGTTTTTTGAGGAATCTCCATATTGATTTCCACAGTGGCTGGACCAGTCTACATTCCCACCAACAGTGGAGGAGGGTTCCTTTTTCCCCACAGCCCCGCCAGCCGATTCAATGCAATTTCAAGGCAGTTTTTTTCTGGTCTATATGAAAATATTGATTTGCTTATTGTTGTTTTGAGCCAGAGACTTAATACATTATCTTCCTAGTTTGAATAGTTTTGGTACTTACTTTGAGTGTTCTAGGCTTGCAGCTGTATTACTGTTAAATAACTTCAGATTTTTAAAACAGCTCTTTGATTTAATGGTACCTTGCTTTTTTGGCACATCTTCCTGCATTGGCTGAAATGTCAGAGTAATATTAAATAATAGTTCTGATAGCAGTACCCCAACAAGCAGCCAGCATAGCTGGTATCCCAGTTAGTGGGAATGTTCTAGTAGTTCACTAATAAACAGGATTTGGCTGTTCGTGGGGCTCCTCCTTCAAACACCTGGCTGTGCTTGTCTTGCCAGTATTGTCTCATCTGCTATGCTCAGGGCCCTCCTGTTTGATGCTGTTAACGGGGGAGAACAGAACTATAATGTTTGAATTTACTTTCTTTCTGCCTTTGTATTGATCCTGTGTCTGTCATTAGTGGAGTCAATAACTTTCCTCTCTCCCTTGAATTTTCAGTTCACATTCTCTGCTTGGTGTGAAAGTTGAAATATCTTTTACTGCAACTCTGATGCTTTAAAACCAAACAACTTGGGAGTGGAGTTTGAGAGTCAGGAACCCACATGTTAAAGATTCTTTTCTTTAAGCTCTTGCCTGGCCTTTTATCCTCTGCTCTTGCCGGGACAATTTACCTACTTAATTGCTTCTTTTTATGGTCTGGTTACTGTGTATTCCTCAAGCACAAAGACTATTTTATTCATTGTCTAATCTCTAGGTACATGATAGATTCCAGATAAACATATATATATATAAAATATACATTTATATATTATATATAATATGTATTTTATATCATATATATTATATATAATATATATCAATCAATGTCTACCTCTTCTTGCCTATCAGCTCCCCCACCCATGCATGCATGCATGCACACACACACATATATAAAATATATACTAATAGATATTTTATATCATATATATTATATGTAATATATATCAATCAATGTCTACCTCTTCTTGTCTATCAACTCCCCCACCCATGCATGCACACACACACACACACACACACACACACACACTATGTGTATACATTTGAAAGCTAATCATTTTAGTATATTTATGCAAAAAGAGCACAGAGCAGTAGACGAAGAACTGGACTGAAACTAATCCTTAGCCTGTCACTGGCTATAAATGTGACAATGGGCAAGCTGACCCAACGATCTGAACCTCCGTTTCCTCATATTTAAAAGGAAGCCAGTAATATCAGCTCTTTAAGACTCTTGTGAACCTAGGAATCTGGAGGGGGTATCAATATAGTTGAGCCCAACATATTAGCTTTAACATGATCATAGAAATGTCTTTGTGCGTCTTGGTCAACAAAGAAAATCTCAAAGAGAAGTTTCCCTGTACTTTGCAGGGATATTTTTCAGCTCAGTACATCATGGACGACTTCACGAGAGACCCTCTGTATATCCTGGACAGCAACCACACCCATTTGCTGCTTGTGGACAACGGGTGTCATGGGCACCCCACTGTCGAAGCCAAGCTCCGGAATCAGCTGGAGAAGTACATCTCTGAGCGCACGAGTCAAGGTCAGCATTTAGGAAATGAGGTACTGGACATAGTGCCCTACAGGGCCAGCACCAACGACGTCTGCTGGTTGTTAAGTGATGTAGGATGAGCCCACTTGATTAGGTGTCCCTGTTGCTAAACAAGAGCTTTCCTTTCTCTTCTTTCTTCACCTGCCAAGAGTGCTTCTGCCTGGGCCACTGTGACACATACCCTTCCACGTGCGGAAGGCCATGACAGATGCCGTCTTCTTCCACTCTCATTTGTCATCAGAGAAGTCTGCTGGATTCTCTTCTACCAGACAGCACTTAAGAACAAATCAAATAAGTGATGGCAAAAATAAGTTTAAGAAGCAATGTAGTTAGCTAGGACGGAAATGATGAAAAGCAAACCCATTAGTTAGTTCACCAAATGGGTGGTTTGCTTTTCTGAATCTTGGCTGCTTCTGCGGAATAGAATCACCAGGAACACTGGTTTCCAGGGGAACATATAGCAATTGCGTGAAAGCCTTTATTTGACCTGATAATTGACATATACTCTCTCTTCCTCTTGTCGGGTCTTGAGATGAGTCCCGCTGTGGAACCAGCTTACCTTGTGATTTAGTGATTGACTTCATCTCAGGGATTTACGGGAGATATTATTAATTGTTTTCCTTTCACAATGGGATATACAGGAGGAAAGATTTATGTATATGCTAAACTTCATTAAGAGAACACCTAGTTAGGCAAATTTCTTAGCCACTCAAGACAGTATAGGATTATGCAAATGAATGAAAGAATTATTCTAAGGATAAACTTGAACCTAGCCACTCATGTTAATAAAAGCAAATCAAGAGCAGTGTTCAGCATTTATATATCAGGGACAAAATGGAATGTGACCCGTGTCATGCAGTTACTAGTTTGGTGAACAAAGATTCATCCCTTGTGATCAGTGATTGGAGTGTCAAGTCCAGTCCCTGAACTTCCAGCTGTCACCCCAACTCCTAGGCGACACCCCTGTTCCTGGAGGTAGGCGAGTATTTCTATTGAGTCCAAAAACAAACTTTACTTTTTGTATTTTACAGATTCCAACTATGGTGGCAAAATCCCCATCGTGTGTTTTGCCCAAGGAGGTGGAAGAGAAACTTTGAAAGTGAGTCCTGGTTTCATTTTTGAGACGTTCTCTTAACATGCTTACCCAAGGAGTTCATATTTTCAGGGATTTTTCTACTCTGTCCTGACTACTTTCTTTTACTAGAGAAGTGGACAGTGTCTTCCTGCCACACGCTGTTTCCTTAACAGACTAGGTTGGTCATTGGCTGAGATGATCTGGAAGGAGGATTTGAAGTGACAGAAACAGCCGCTATATTCAGTGTCAGCATTGACAATCAACCTGCCTAAGAGGAGTGGACACTCACTCACAGTTCTTCAGGCTGTGATCAGCATGTGTGTTGGAAAACGCTGGCCACGCCGTCTGCACAGAGATGGGCTGTCACACAGATGGCCCCTGAGTTAGTTGTCTGCAGACCACCTAAGTCCCGCCCACGTCTCCCAGGGATACAACACTGCGCACTGGGAGATCCTCGTCCCGACTGATCCTGAGAGCCCGGGGGCTCCTGGTCGACTCTGTGCCTGTGACATGGAGCAGCTGAGCAAGAGCTGAGCAAGAGCTCAGCTCCACATCCACCACGTAGGCTCCGATGGTCCTGCATTCTTGCCAGCATCTGGCTTCTGTTTGACCTTTTAAAAAAGATCCTCACTGTGACTGCATTCTAACCTGTGAGGAAAGACCTCATTTTCAGTAGTTCATTTTTGTAAGAAGCGGACATTAGAAGAAAGTAATGTTTAAGTCTCGTTTTTAGTTAACATCCATGTTGAGTTGCACGTTCCCCCTTTCCCACCCTGTTGTAATTCCAAGCCTCAAATCAGGGAAAGATGACTGCGTTGCTTGGCCCGCCCCTCCTTCACCAGGGCATAGCGTGGAGTTAGGAGTACTTGCTCTTGAAGTTCCTTAGAGTCATAGTTGAGCACTTCTCTTTGTTTATTCTTTTATAGAGCTATGGTCTTTTCATTCATTCATTCATTCATTAAAAGGTATTTATTGAGTTCCATACCCACTATGAGATCTATTGTCAAAATGATTGTTAAGTGAAAGCCTTTTAGGGAAAGCCATTTCAAAGAATAATTAAAGAATATTTTTTTAGTGTGAAATGGGTGCTAGATGAACACTGAAAAAATTGCCACCAAAAAGGAAGAGAGATGGAGAGAAGATAATCAAGAATAGTTGCATGTAGTCGCTTTCTCTCAAATTGTAGATTTGGAATGGAGATTTGTTGGCCTGGGGTGGAGGCAAAGAGGAGAGAGCAGCTGCAGGTTTAGGGGATGCTATTTCTAAAGCATTGTCTAGAGATCTAATGAGCCACAGCGGGGACAAAGACAAGAGGGCGAGTGGAGGGAGGTACGGAGCTCGTGTCTCTCCAGCTAGTCTTCCCCAGTGCCTGGCCTGGCACCTGCCTTGGCTGCAGGAGGGGTTGCAGGGCCACCCACTGGCTCGCTCAGCTGTGTCCTGAGTCCACACCCTTGGTCTGATCGGCCTGTCATTTCTAAGGAAAGCAGTCAATCCTGAAGGAAGGGGACTCACAGCTCCCTCTGTGGCCCGGTGTGGTCAGACCACCTTGGCCTGCTGTCTTGTGATTAACAGGCCAGTTCCCCTGAGCTGGCTTCTGAGGTTGCTAGAAAGGAAATAACACTGTGGCAGATGTTTATCCGGGAAGTAAATCTGTTTTTATTCTTGTTCAATAATAGGGACAGGAAATGGATTTGATGGGGGAAATACATGAGAAAATAACGAAAACACGTTGCTACTGTTTTTAAGATGTTTTTTAAACCTTAAAGTGAGTATTGGTAGCTTCTGTTGGATAAATGATCAGGGATGGTATTGAATAGAGGCTTAATAATTTTCACTTAAAGATTATGCCAGTGTTTGGGAAGATCAGTTTTGTCCATATTGATATTCTGAAGCACATCTTTATAAAAAACATGACCTTATCATAGTTTGTTATTGGCACAGGATGCCATATAACCAGCTTACCTTTCTCATCATAAGGCAACTGTGAACTTTTGATTTTCTTCTGATTTAAAATAAAAGTCCTGAAGGAAAACATACAAGGAGGTGCCAGTGGGTTTGGTCCGTCAACTTGATTTAGAATCTCGGTCCTGAGCTGGGTTCTGTGAAAGACCAGCGTGTCTCACATCTGCCCACCTCGCTCTCCCCTATCCCAGGCCATCAACACTGCTGTCAAAAGTAAGATCCCTTGCGTGGTGGTGGAAGGCTCGGGGCAGATTGCCGATGTGATCGCCAGCCTGGTGGAGCTGGAGGACGCCTTGACATCTTCCATGGTCAAGGAGAAGCTGGTGCGCTTCTTACCCCGCACAGTGTCTCGGCTGCCTGAGGAGGAGATCGAGAGCTGGATCAAATGGGTGAGCTCTGGGGGAGATGCTGGAGGGTCAAGAAAAGGGAAGCCAAGATCAGTGGATGAAATACCTGACCTACCACACCTGCCCATATCTCCTGTGGGTGTTCTGTGCCCTCTCTGTGATTTTGAGACTCTGCTCCAGCCCACTCTAGGTGGCTTGCTGGAAATTTAAGCTCAGATAAGTGACTCTTCAGGTGTCCATTTCTCCTAAGGGGTGTCGTGGTGGGCTCAACTAAACTCAGGGCTGTTTGCAAACCCTGTGATCTTTCTCTTATGCCATGACCCCGACGAATGTGTTTCTGGGTTTTGTACACATCAGTGACAAGGCAGCAATAAATCCTTAGAAATGCAGATATCCAATTGAGTCTGCATCTACTGGAGAAACTGTGACTTTCAGATAATTGCCTTTGATAGCAACTGGCCTATGATTCAGTTCAGAATCTCTTATCATTCTTATAGCGATTGTGTGAGAAAGGCGGACTTCTTACTGCTGCTTCTCTATGCTGCTGCTTTCTGCTGTACTTTATAAAATACTTTAACACATTAGCATGAAGCTTTCTAACTTTCCTTTTTTTCATGACTGCTGTTGATCTGTGATAATTTGTATTCTTCTGCCTGCTCAGATCTTTAGAAAGTTCACATAAATGTCAGGTGCATCTCCATCTGCCCATTCAGAAATGGCCCCAGATGTTTGGATATTTTCAGGAGTGTGTGCTGCCACCTGGAACTGTTTCCATGAAGGAAATCTCAAGATCGTAAAGGTTATTTTTGTCATAGAACCCATTTCGTCATGAGAGGTGAAGGTTGGATTTGGTATAAATAATAATATTTCTTTAATGAGATTGTCATTCCAACAGTATTTAGCTGTATCTGGTCATGGGAAGGCTTTGAAATATCAAATATGAAAACTAAAATCCCAGAATAGGGAGTGTCATTTCTTTATGGTCATGCTAGCCCTTGGCATACCTTAAAGCAAGCTTGTGCAAACCAAATCCTTATAAAACACAAGAAAAGTCCACTCTGGGAGACTGAGGCAGGAGGATTGAAAATTTGAGCCCAGCCTGGGAAACCTAGAAACTCAGTGAGACCCCGTCTCAATACAAAACAAACAAACAAACAAAAAACAACAAAGCCTGGGGATGTCACTCAGTGTGAAGGCCTTGGGTTCAGTCCCCAGTACAGAAAAAAAAAAATCAACCCAGCCTTCTCAGGTACCCTGGTACCTTCTCTTCTTGCTCTGTTGTACCTATGAGTAAGTTACATGAAATGGGACCATATGGCCTTATTTAATATCACAAGAAGGCCATTACCCAAGAATCCTGATGGAACAGAGGGATCTGAAATAATCAGGAAACAAGTCCTTTGTGGATTAAGCCTCACTGAAGTCTGAAACTTTAGAATACAGATGAGCCTTCTTCTCTCAGCTGAGAGATCATATCAGTGCTGGGCCAGGCCCTGTACAAGAGTGCTTAGATTGTATTTGTACTGAGAGATCTGCTTTTTTCTGATTCTACTAAAAACATCAGGTTACATGACAGTTCTTACTGGGATTTTCTTGTGTATTGTCTGAGTCCAGCTGAGAGACAGACATAAGAATGGCGGCAAGTGGAGATGAAAATAGTGAGTGGGGAAGGGGTGGTGAAGCCAAGCTGATAGATGAGGCTTGGCGGTGTCCACACTGTGTGCCTCCTTGTGCGGAGTCCCCGAGTTGGAGGCATGAGCCCACCCAACACGAGCAGCACGGCACAGCAGTCAGCCAGCCTGCATCCTGCTAAGAGCAGATCCCACCCAGGAAAGCAGCAAAGGGCTGGGTGGGGCTGGGCAGGGTTACAGCCAGTCCTCACCCTGAGTAAGCAAAGGGGTAGAGAGTGGCCAGGTAGCCAGTTCAGGGATGCTCCTGCCATGTGGAAATATGTTGGTAGGAGAAGGAGGGCTCCTTCTCCAAAAGGGCTTTACATGTTTGATTCTCTGACTATTCATACTTGGACAGTTTGAGTTGATTCCAAACATATAAACAGACGCATCTCAATGTATACATATTAAGGAAAGATACTGTGCTTTGATCCCCGCTGTCAAGGTGGTTTCCTGAGATGGGTGGAAGGAATTCGGTTGTCGGTGTAAAGACACCAGACAGGAGGGAACAGACAGCCATCAAAGATGGTCCCAGGTCCATCCCAGAGCTCCCCACTTCTCCTTGTACAAGCTAATCTATGGGGTCTGGGCCACGTCAAGTCCAAAGGGCAACTTTGTAATGGATTTTGATTTCTACTTCAAAATAACTATCGTAGGCAGTTCATTTGAGGCTAAAAGTGAAACACTTTTTGTCTTCTGTGATTATATTATCCTTTCTGGGATTTATATTTAATTTATATTTGTATCTAATGAAATATCATATTTCTAATTATGTCAATCTAAAACGTGCTAAAAATGAGCATTAGTCTAGCATTTTAATTATGCACTTATATGGGATTTTGCAACTGGTACAGATTTCCCAAAAGACCAAGCTCAAGAGTGGGATTGTTCAAGAATGTATACATTCAGTGAAATACTAGATAAACAACTTTCCTGGGTAGTTCTGGGTGACCTCACTGATCATGTGGGTGATCAACCCCAAAACCTAAACGACATCTGTGTCATAGTGGTTCTCCCATTACATACTCCTGAATTTCTCAAGAACTTGACCTTCCATGGTGTCCTAACCCATTGGCCAATGTAGGGATCATCTTTTCGTCCATTTTTAACCCTTTATTCAAATGACAGTTACTGAGCAAATACAGTATGCTAGATTCTGGATCCAACACTTCAGAAAAGAATTGTGTGTATAGCAGAAAGAGTCTGTGTCCTTGTAGAGGAGACAAGTTCAAGGAACTTCATGTTGCGTAATTAAAATAAGTGCATGGTATAATTTCAAATGGGTTTTAAGAAGGAAAATAACACGGGCACAGAAGGACATGTGAAATGACACTTGTCCTGGTGTGGGCTTCGTGGAAAACTTGCAGGAAGTCGGAGCTGAGGTCCCAAGGGTGAGTTTGAAGGAGGTGAGGGCTGGGTGGTGGCGGTGGGGACAGCATGGGCAGAGGCACAGAGCTGGGGGCTTCATGTGGCTGCCGAGGAGCTGAGAGGAAGCGGTGAGGAGAGATTTGTGACTGGAGGCTGAAGTGCTTGTGTGGGGCAGAGCAGGAGGCTCCCTGAAGCTGATTTGAGGCTTTGCTCTTGTTCACGTGTAATCGGATGCTGCTGTGAAGTTCGAGGTGGGGAGAACATGTAATAAGAGTTGTGTTCAGCAAAGCTTGCACTAGTGGAGGAGACAATAGTGTGTGGGGAGGGTGAATACAGGTCGGTGGCCCTGCAGCCCTCTCTGTAGCTCTTCGGTTTGGTTTCTGTCCATATTCATTTTCTTCTGTTGTAGTTCAATGGAAAACGGGTCTTACCCCCTTGATGCTGCTTGCCCCCCTTGTGCTACCCAGTCCTGGCATCCCTGCTCCTTGCCTGGCAGGTCTAGTAGGATCCCTTTTCCTTCATCCTGAACAACAGTGACAGCATGGTGAGGACAGCATTGCCCTCCACGCTGTTGTCTCTCCCGCTCTCTCCCTCAGACTTCCATGGTCTGCTATGTGTTCTTCTGTCACCACCTTCTCCAGGAAACAGAGGCTTAAAAGCCCACCTCCCTAGTCTCTAATCCAAGGGCCCTTCCTAGTCCACATTTCCCACCTGAGACTGAGACTTCCGTTTCCTGTCCAGCAGAGACTCTGCAATTGTAGGACCTCATTCCCAAATGTAGCCAGGAAACCCACCACTACTTCACACCCATCTAACTGAATCCAGACTCTCCTCCTCCGGAAGTAACCCTTCCCCATCAACCTCCTGCCAGGCTCACCAGGGCCCCAAGCCATGCAGTCCCCTTCATCCCTTTCATTTAAAAAATGTTTAAGAGTAAACATCACAGAAAAATCCCGAAAGCTAATATAGCAAGTTGTTTACTTCCTTATCGGGTCACCAAGTTCTCTTGTTTCTTGCCTGCATTTGAACTTTTCCTTGCTCTGTTTTAAGCCTTTATGACCATGCTTGGATGGCTGCAATGGTCTTCTGCTTCCCTTTCTTCACTGAATCAGTCTTTTGACAAGTGAATATCTGTGATGTCCCAAGCTTTGTGACACACACAGGCACGCGTGTGCACGCACACACACACACACACACACACACACACAGCCTTAGTCAGGTGAGGGTCTCGCATTTCCACATCGTGTGCTCTTGTATAACTAGCGCTTTATTGTCATTGTGGTCAAGAACTCACGACTACAGCTTAGAAAGTGGAAGCTCTGAGATCCAGCATTGTTGGTGAGGGAGGAAGAGCTGGGACTTCACTAGTGGCGCTCTTCTAAAATGATGGGCAAAAAAGCCTTCTTACCCAAAGAGACCAGTTTATGTTCTTCATGCTTCAAATCAGTCGGCTGACAATTTTTTTGCTCTCAACATTGCCAGCTCAAAGAAATCCTTGAAAGCGCTCACCTGTTAACTGTTATTAAGATGGAAGAGGCCGGGGATGAAATTGTGAGCAATGCCATTTCCTATGCCCTGTACAAAGGTGAGTGAAGGAGCGCCTTCAAGTTTCCGCTTTGTGTGGCTTGCTTTCTTTTTGAATTTAGGGTTCTTTTTCAAAGCAGACTTAGTGAAATGCAGATCGAGCATCTGTAATCCAAACAGCTTGAAAATATGAAACTTTTTGAATTTTCAGTTGATTCCACAACTGGAAAATTTCATATCTTGAAATTTTGTTTCATGAACACAATTATTAAGAATAGTGTATCCATTTTTCCCTTTTCCTTTCCTTCCCTTCCCTCTCTCCTCTCCCTCGTTCCCCTTTTCATTTCAGTGTTTTCTTTCTACTTCCCAAAATCTATCATCCATTTTGGTCCTTATTTATGTACAAATTCCCTGTGATGGATGTGATCATTATGTATATCAAAAGTGTACCAATAAAATTAATTTAAAAATGAATAGTCTATATTCACTAAGTGTATAAGAGGTGGATGAAACTTAAGTGAATTTCATGTTTAAACTTGGGCCCCAGGAAATCTTACTATATACATAAGATTCTAATGTCTTAGAACATTACAAATATTCTAATGTCTGAAAGACTTTAAAATCTGAAACATTTTTGGTCCCAAGCGTTTCACATGAGGGTATTCAACCTTGTCAAATTGCACTTAATTTTGATTCTAATACAGGGAGCATAGGGTATTATTGCCCTAGTGAGGCATATTTCACCAAATTTATGTATGTGACAGAATAACAATTTTATGTCATTAAAATGCTGATCAAATATGATCACAGTATTCTCCAAACAGCTGTTTGTAATAGTGGTTTAAAACAGTTTTTTCAGGGGCTGGGGATTTAGCTCAGTGATTAGAGTGCTTGCCTTGCAAGCACAAGGGCCTGAGTTCGATCCCCGGCACCACAAAAAACAAAACAAAACAGTTTTTTCAGTCTTAGACCCCTTTGAGAATGTTATAAAAACTTTGTCCTTTGTCCTAGGTTTAGAGACACTCACACACACACACACACACACACACACACACACACACATATACTGCATTCAGTTTTAAGGGCTTACAGATCTGAAGAAGGGCATGAGTGAATGTCAGATTAAATAGTCCTCCTCTGTGGGCTTTGCTGTCTTGGAATTGCATCCAATTGGTATCAGCTGACGTGAATACACTCTTGGCCATGTGTTGCCATCTGTAGTTTGCCTGATTAATAAGTGCAAAGCACACAGAGTAGGGCCGAGCACACAGGAAGTATGATTTAGTCATTAGCTATTTATCAGAATCATTCTTCTGGAGCTTGCCAGAAACTTGGTTATAACGTTATGTATTATATGGAATTATATTTGTACAGAGTCATAGATGCAGAGAACATTAACTCTAGAAAAGGCAAGAGGAACATTGTCAGGTATGATCCTTGAACAATAACATTTAGGGAATCTGAATCTATGAAAAATGTCAACATACCATATTTCTTACACGGCGAGGACAGGCCATGACCTAAGGGAGCCTCACTGTACAGAATGTGGCTAAGTGACAATAAGGGGAAACGACAGTTGTGAGTCTCATTCTAAGAGAACGCACCTTTGGCAAACGTCCTACAGAATGGCGTGACTCTTATTTATGGACTTTCCTGCTTTCTTGCAGCCTTCAGCACTAATGAGCAGGACAAGGACAACTGGAATGGGCAACTGAAACTCCTGCTGGAGTGGAACCAGCTGGACCTCGCCAGCGATGAGATCTTCACCAACGACCGGCATTGGGAGGTAAGCACAACTGGAAAAGGCCGGCCTCTGACAAGGCCGTCTCACTGCACTCACTGCACTGTCCAGGGTCAGGAGGCGACATGGCTTCAACCACGGCCAGTCCATTCCCCGCGAGGTTGTAAAGGTACATCGATGTCGCCAGCTCACTTTTCTTGTCTGTAATATGGGATAATAACACTGACTCAGGAGGCTTACTGTAATAAAGATAAAGCCCTGAAATAAGAGAACATCCAGCCCTCCCAGTGTCATTCAAGGTCTGCAGCCCTCCAGCCGCGATGTAAGAGGTGACCCAAACTCGTTCAGAGCTGTACGTCTGTGCTTGATACTGTGGGGGCAGAAGTATGGAGGTGATAGGCCCAAGATTATGGAACGTAGTTGAAAGTAGCTTGAATAAAAGTTAAAACAGCAGCTTTTTTCTTCCTCCCTCCCTCTCTTCCTTCTTTCCCTTCTTTTTTTTTTTTTTCTTTTTGCTGGCACTGGGGACTGAATCCAGGGCCCTCACACTGAGCTACATCCCCAGGCCTTTTTCAATTTTTAATTTCGAGGCAGGGTCTCAGTAACATTCTAAGTTCCTCAGGCTGGGCTTGAACTTGTGATCCTCCTGCTTCAGCCTCCTGCAGTGCTGGGATTACAAGTGTAATCCACTTACCCAGTCAGATTCTGATATGAGGTTTGTCACTAGTGAGGCACACAAGAGTTGACTGAAGACCCTCCATGAGTGTCATCGAGCTGGGTATCTGGGACCGCCCAAGGCGAAGAACACCTTTCCTATGGAGGATGCACATGTAGTAATGACTGCCGTCCCCCAGGGGGCAGCCTTTCTCACTTGTTGATGCGATTAGTGTTTCAGGATCACATTTTAGAGTGGTGTCCTCTTGTGAACATGGAAGGCTCAGTCAACCTAAGTCCTCTACTCAGTAAGAACAAGTAAAACCAAAGTTTAGGTCTGCAAGGGTTACCTCTTTGTTTCCAGCTATTCTGAATTAATCAAAGTCATCAGCGGGCAGTGAGAATAGACTTAATTTTATCCACATATGTATAGATTTGAAGGTGTGTTTATAACATAATTTGCATCTGTAGCAGCCAAATTTGGAAAACACCTTGAAGTCCGCCATTGTATAATCAAAGACTAAGACTTGATTTATACTAGCATCTGATCAGTTTTAATGATAGCAGTGCAAATAAAGTAATGACTCATACATTTTTAAGTTATTCATTCCTTTAGCAAACATTACTTTGTATTTGGTCTTTGCAGTATAATGAATCTTATTACACATCCCAAGGCTTGAGTTAGTAGAGGAAAGTAGAACTGTAGATTAATTAATTGATTCATAAGTGAATCGGTGTGTGAAATGTTCCATTTAAGTAAAGTCAGATAGTATAAATAAACATAAACTCAGGCGCATTTTGAATTGTAGATTTAATTTTATTAGCTCAGATAAAGATTGTTAAAAGTGAAGGACAAAATGACTAAGAGTTTGTGGCTAGAGCCAACCCATCTCCATGACTTTGGGTGAGGTGACCTCTGTGTCCCCGTCCCCTCCCACAGTGCTGTGTTACAGTCAGTTTCCACTGGCTTGCAAAAACTGGCTGCTAAATTTTTAAGGATTTTGTGAATCGATTATTATTATTAATCAATTCACAGTTCAATTATGCAATTTAGAATTAAGCAATTTTTATGAAAAACAAAGGTAAGAAATAACCAAAGCTTATTGTTTTTTAATTCTTTTACTGCATTTACTATCATCTGTGCTCTGGAAGTTATTTCTGACAGCCGTGTCCATCTTCTGGAAATACTACACACTGCTGTGTTACTCCACTATTATTCCCAGTTCTTCACTTAAGGATGTCACATTTGGAGCTGAAATTTGACCATAGGGGGGTATTTTCACCCTAGGAAATGGCAAACACGATGAATCAGCCCTATATTTTCTTTCGGTGGGCTGGTTGTTAAAAATGGAGAAGAGGGCAGCAGCACCTGCTTCACTGGGTTGTTACTGTGGGTAGATCAGATAATGACTTTTGAAAATAAGTAAAAGTCTCTGGAATAATGAGAATATTTGTGTAAGCTATTACAGGACACAAAGCAATTTCCTTGTTTGTTTACTTGCCTGTGACACCAATCCATGTACAGATAATCTCATTTCTTTTTGGTTAATACGACAGAGCTCCATGGATATCACAGAAGGAGAAGTAGTGATGGATTTTGAGGGCTTGCACTGAATTTGACTCTCTCAAAGATCTTGAGCAGTGTTGGCCCCTTTCATCTCCACTATCACTTATTTCAGAGAAGAGCAAACTGAGGCTCAGAGAGACACAGTCGTGTTCTAGCTCACAGAGACACCGGGGTTTGGGAATAATGAATAATGTGTCTGACTTCAGAGCCTTGTCCCTGTGTCATGTGGCAGTGGATCTCAGCAGGGTGTCTAGTTGGGGCAGCATCACCTGGCACAGCCTGGGTACTTGTTAACAGTACAGATTCTAGGCTCTGCCTTGGTCCGAAATTCCCAGGTTGACTCCCAGCATTCTGTGCTGTAGCAAGTCCCCCAGGTTGGAGGACCACAGCCTGTACTTTGAGGTGTGTAACCAATGGAAAGGCAATGCATTTAGAATGGTGTGCAAAAGCCTGGGCATGTGAGGGCAGGTGAGAACACGCAGCTACCATCTTCCCCCGAGGAGCCTTTTCTGTCTGAGCCCAGGGGGTTCCAGTGTGGGGACTCAAAGGAATTGTGATTCCCTGTCTAGGCAGTGTCTGGTCCCCACAAGACCAGCACTGGGCAGAAACTAAAACCATTCACGTGCCACTGGCAGAGGATGTTCACCTAAACCCTAAAACATGGGTCAAGTGGGCTGGGCGGGCCACAGGGGAGAGCCGTGCAGACCGTGGGGATCAGAGCGCCTGGGTCCCAAGAACAGCTGCTACCCGGTACCAGCTGATGGTCCCTGTGTTGTCAGACCTTCTGGTTTCCACTCTGAAAGCTGGGTTTTAATGCTAGAAATGTGGATTTTGATGAACCTTTGAATTTTTAGCTGTTGGCAGTGGAATCAAATAATCAACAATACCATGGAGGACACATAGGACATATCCAAGAGCTGGGTAGCATGTGGCCCCCTGGTCCGTGGCTGAAGTAAACATGGATTGTTTTAAGACTCTCAGGAAGCTTCTAAGGATGAGTTTTATCAGTCGTCCAGAAAGTAGAGATAAAGATAGCCAATAATCGGGTCTGACTCTCAGGTGTTCCAGGGACTTACCAGTATTCGCTTGGTGGTGCGTGTTGTGCGTGTGATCTGGTGGGTCCCATTTTGCCAACTGTATTTGAGAATTCAGTCACTGGAGGGTTCACGGGCACAAGCGAAGAGCCACCGAACTCCGCACCCCTAACTGAGTGCTTTCTCCATGCCGAATACCGGGTTAAATTCCTGACCACTGTCACCCTTACGAGGGTCACTCATTGGGTCACTCAGCTCCTCTTCACAAAGGGCAGATCCCAGGTCACATCTGAGCCTTCCTCGGGCTGAGCTCTGACTCCACCATGCTGCTTCCCTGTCTCTGTGCTTGAACGGAGATCCAATGTTCTGTTAAAATTGAAACTTGATTCTCAAAACAATTAAACAGTCTGCTAAAAACAAGATTGAAAGCAAGGTTGAAGATGTTCCTTTGGGGTTGAAAGTATGACGTGGCTGACAGCAAGGACCCCTGCGGGGTTTTCTGTTTTGGACCGCGGTGTGAGTATTCTTTCTGCTCTCTCTCCTTAGTCTGCAGACCTTCAAGAAGTCATGTTTACGGCTCTCATAAAGGACAGGCCCAAATTTGTCCGCCTCTTCCTGGAGAATGGCTTAAACTTGCAGAAGTTCCTCACAGACGATGTCCTCTCCGAACTCTTCTCCAACCACTTCAGCACTCTTGTGTATCGGAACTTGCAGATTGCCAAGAATTCCTATAGTGATGCTCTTCTCACATTCGTCTGGAAGCTGGTTGCCAATTTCCGAAGAAGCTTCTGGAAGGAAGAGAGAAGTAGCAGGGACGACCTGGACGTGGAAATCCACGTATGTAGTGAGAGAGCTGTCTGCTTGAATTCTCTGTTCTTTTGAGTTTTCCTTGAAAACATTTCTCTGCCTCTCTTTCCTACTCCCTGCCTCATTGCCGTAAGGTAGACAGCGTGTTGGCATTAACCCCTTCCCGTCTTTACTTAAGAGTAAAGAATCTGGCCAGTTTCCTGATGTCTTGTTCTGTGCTCTGTGCTGTATTTCACACTAGCTGCCATTTTCTGGATGGCAACGCTTGGCGTGGCACACTTTCTGTACGCATTGGGCAAGGGGACCTGGCCGAACAAATGACTGGCTGCTCGTTTAACCAAATGGAAGTGATCTGCTTTAAAAAAAATAAATAAATAAAGCTCCCTGCTGTCTGTATAAAGGGCCGAAGAATTGCCAAATGCTCTTTTGTGGATAAAAGGAGTAGTGGATGTTCCCAAAGGTGCGTCCAGGTATCCATTTGGGAGCATGTTGTGGATGTACCACCCCTGTTCTCTCGGGCCTTCCATTCTAAGTACAGGCAGGCCCAGTTTCCCACTACCCTCACCAGCAACTATTACTAAATGTTTGGTCTCATCAAAGTCCAGGGACTGTAAGAGTTTGGTGTATAAATCCTCTGGCTTTTCTCCACACAAAGAAGGTAACTCTAGGCATGTGTTACACACTGGCTCCAAGAATGGCATGGTAGGGTTAATCACTAGTCACCCACGATGGCAGCCTGTTTAATGATGCTCCTTTTACTCATCTCTTTCTTCTCTGATCTCATTTCTTACTTTCCTATTACTTTTTTTCTGGAATTACCTCCCAAGTAAAATAATTGCCTCACGTTCTCATCTCAGGATTGCTTCTGGTGAAACCCCAAAGTAGGTCATTATCTTTGTAATCCTGGGATTTTTAGAGTATTTTTTAAAAATCTAAATGAGGTAGGTGTTTGCAGGAACTAAAAGTATTTAGAGAGCTTTGTTTGACACTATTTGTGACAAAACCCTTTGTAGAGAACTATGTCTCATGCATTTTAGATTTTGGTGAAACCTGACAGGAATTGAAAAGGAATTTGCAGACTTGGTTGTTTTTCTGTCTGAAAATGTTCCATTGGAAGATGTGGAATCCTAAATAGGAGCTGGGATTCTAAATGATGTGTTAGGAATTAAATCTTCGGGTCGCAGTCCAAAGAAATAAGCACATTTTTAAGTTGTGATAATTGAATTTAAACCCCAGGAGAGTTAGAATTCAACTTGAATGATTTTTTTTTTTCCTAGATGAGAAACAGATTTATATGATGAGAAGGAATTGCTTTCTTTTTGGCCAGTCAGAACTCATTCAGCTTTTAAATTGCTCTCAGCACATCTTTTCACCCTCCATACCGTTCCATCTAGTTGTACTTTGTCTTTTATGATAGCTGAAAGATTTTGTGTCAAATTATACCACCTGGTGAGTTGCAGAGATGAGAACCACACCACTGTGCTGTTAAAATGGACTCACACAGAAAGCCACAGAGCTTTCCGAGTGCTGGTTGCTCTCCTCGGGCCTCCTCGCCCCTGTTTTCATTGTTAGAGTAGGGCTCCTAATGCCACCTCCATTTGCACATGGTGACCACATGCTCTGATCCCTCCCAGGACGCGTCTTCCATTACCCGGCACCCCCTGCAAGCTCTCTTCATCTGGGCCATTCTTCAGAACAAGAAGGAACTCTCCAAAGTCATTTGGGAACAGGTAAATGTCGTGGCTCACGCTGCATTTACACCCAGTGATGTTTTGTTGTGGTAGTTCTGACTTCAGCACTCATGTTCCTAACCTAAGAGCACTGTGAATCAAATGGGACGCCTGATGTGGAAGAACACAGTTCGCCTCTGTTTGCTTGTGGATGGAGGCATTTGGGAGGGATGGTCCCTGCTGAGCAGGCCTGCTTGGCGGGGGAGGGGCTCTCCAGTAGGTACCTGCTTCTCAGGTGTGTATAGGTACAGGTCTGTTTCCCAAGTGACTAATTTAATTAACAATTAATTTCTAGCTTTATTTCACTGTGGGTGGAAATTAGGGACTTGTAAAAATTCTGCATGGGAAAATTTACTGAGAATTTTCTTTGTGATTTAGTACATAACAATTTTTTGTAAATGAAATTCTGGACCCTTGCATTACCTTCTCCATTTTAAGAGCATCAAAGTGGATAGTGAATATTGAATTCACATATACACAGCTTTACTGGTTACATTGCTCAGGTCTCCTGAGGCTTTACCCACTCTTCCTCCTCCTGGGGCCACGTCCACTACAGCATAATAATACTGTAATAGTGGGAGAGGCAGGCCTCCACCTAGCAGTGTGTCACTCTAAGTCTCTCATGGCGTTTTTCTTAATAGTGGGAGTGATTGAACAATATGGTCGATGTTGAAATTTTAAAAAAATTTATTATAGTAAATTTTAAGAATTTATCATGGTAAAAGACACATTGTCAAGAATCCCCTTCAAAATACTCCCCTTGCTTCGAACACACTTATCCCACTGTTCTTGACACTTTCTGAAGCAGCTCTGGAAGCCTCTTTCCTGAGTGTCTCTACCAGGTGCGATTAAAAATATGATGAACCAGGCTGCCTGGTGCCTCCCAATGGAAAGGCAGCTTGTAAAAACATTGTGATGTGTCCTCATCCACCTAATTCACTGGATCTGGCACCCTGCGACTTCTGGCTCTTCCCCAAAGTCAAGATGACCATGAAAGGCAAACGTCTTGAATCAGTTCAGGACATTGAGGCAGCCACAACAGGGCAACTAAAGATATTTATGAAGAAAACTTCCAACTGCTTCAGAAAGCAGCAAGAACAGTAGGATAAGTGTGTATGAAGTAAGGGAGTACCTTGAGGGGGATTAATGGTAATGTGCCCTTTACTGTAATAATTTTTTAAAATTCAAATGCATGCCATATTTTTTTTAATCACATCTCCTATTTTTTATGCTAACTCCACATCTAACACTGTGAGCGTATTTGAGTTCAAAGTATTCCCCACTCAAGACTGTGAACTTCTTCAGGTTCAAGGTTATTTTGTGTTCATTACAAATTCTACTCTGAATCATTATGGATAGTTGAGACTCTATCCAGCTCTGGCTGAGTTTATCCTTATCCACCATTAATCCTGACTCTAATACTTCAAGGGATTATGAATTAACATAAAATTCTCCAACTCCCCTAAAAAGACCAGGGGCTGTACTCTGGCAGCCCTGGGAGCCAGCAAACTTCTGAAGACTCTGGCCAAAGTGAAGAACGACATCAATGCCGCGGGCGAGTCTGAGGAATTGGCCAATGAGTACGAGACCCGTGCGGTAGGTAAGTGTCTGGAGCTGGGACGCCAGGGCAGGTGAGGTCTGTGATGTTGCTGGAGGCACTCACACCCAGGGGGTTAAATTAGGGGGCACGCCCGGGCTCCCCCTGCTGGCCCAGCTGAAGGCCGCAGACCCTTGTCCTACACAGGCCTCTTGGAGATGAACTTGGGAGTCCTGGGCTACCTGATCCTTAGGCCCAGATCTAAGTAACTCAGCATCTCAGGGAGCTTTGGGGTGATGCGGGAGCTTTTTTCTGATGTGACAGGTCTGAGATTTTATCTGACCTGCAAACCAACAAAGTAGCCTGCCACTTTTATATATATAACCAGAATACTTGGGTCTGTGGTGGAGGTGGTTTATTCTAATGGCAAAGGTAGCAGCCCAAGTAGCATCTTGGGTTGGTTCCCAGACCTTAGTGCCCCTGATGTTGTTGCCTGAAGCTCCCTGAAGTTAGCAGGTGGAGCCCTCCTTGTCCAGCATGGAAAAGGCCAGAGGCAGCACTTGGCCTTTCTCTCCTGGACGTCCCTGGAATTGGCCATCAGGCAGCTCTTTGCTGTCTGATCTTTGATAAAAGCTGGCCAGCGCCCTTTTCACCAAGGACTGGACCATTCAGGGATGTGAGGAATCGGGACAGCTTTCTGCCAACTGGAGGGAGTTCTTGGCTTGCTCGGGTTTTTCCTCTTCCTCTAGGTGGTTTTAAATTTGCAGTGATACCTGTATTATGTGTTGTCTACTGTCTTACATCACGGTTAGCTCTTTGTGTTGGATAAGAGGTGTGTAATCATTTCTTTTAACAAATTAAAATTTCAAAGACAATGTTGCTTTCTGGGTGACCTCAGTTAGGTCATGGTTCCCAGTATTTTGACTTCTAATTATTTCCCTTGAGTATCTGCATGCTAGTCTCTTTGTCATTAGCCCTTGAAATGTAAGCATGCCTTTCATCCAGTAGATCAGGGTTGCTTCCACCTTTTGTTTGTTTTCCTGCTGTGATTTATCTGTACTAAAATCTTACCAAGAAAGAACAAGGGATGGAGGAGAGGCTTCCTGGGCTAAGGGTCTTGCGTCTTCATCAGGGGGCAGTGCTTCCCTGCCTGCACCCAGACTGAAGCCACCAAAGAGGGCACTCGCTGGGTTCAAGGCCACTCAGTTCCGTGAGTGTCTGCCATCGGGAGCTCTGCCGGCCGCATTGTGTCTACAGGAAATCTCCATCCCAGGAGCTGCTGCCATGGCGGCTTTCATTCTGCCTTTTCTAAGTCTGAATGCTCATGCCCAAGCTCTTCTTGGAGTCGGCTTGGCTGGGTGTGGGGCAGGCAGGCCAGTTTGTGAGTTTGCCAGCTGTGAGCCCAGTGTTGCTCTCTGGTGATGCTGCAGAGCTGTTCACAGAGTGCTACAGCAGCGATGAAGACTTGGCAGAACAGCTGCTGGTGTACTCCTGCGAAGCCTGGGGTGGGAGCAACTGCCTGGAGCTGGCGGTGGAGGCCACGGACCAGCACTTCATTGCCCAGCCTGGGGTCCAGGTAAGGGATGCCCAGTCACCCCACAATGTGCCCAGGGATGGGCCGTGACGACAGAGGCTATTAACAGCACATAAAAAATAACACTAGAAAAAAATCTTCCTGATAGAAAAGCCAGAGCAGGGGTAGCTGAGCGACAGTATGAGATGGCAACGTACTAGAGGCACTGATGGAGAGCCTTGCTTCAAGAGATGGTACAGGGGTATATTAGTCAGCTTTATGTTACTGTAACAAAATACCTGAGATAATCAATTTAGAGAAAAGGCATTTTGATTCAGTTTTGAAGATTTCAGTTCATGGTTTGTTGTCTGTGTTGCTTTTGGCCCTGGAGCGAGTGCTTTATGGCACAAGCGTTTGGGAGAGGAAGCTTCAGGGTCTGTCTTGCAATGGCCAAGCCTCCTCCCTCTCATCTCGTGGCAGTCAGGAAACAAAGAGAAAGGAAGAGGAGGGGCTGAGGTCCTCATAGCTCTTTCAAGGCCGTGCTCCTCAATGACCTCACCTCCTTCCACTAGGCCCTGCCTCTTAAAGGTACCACCACCTCCCAACAGCAGTAGCTGGGCACTCAGCCTTTAACACACGGGCCTTTGGAAGACATTAAAATCCAAACCATAGAAAGGAGAAAGAATATTCTTTGAGTTTCCACAAAGCAAACAGCACAGCATTGTCAGGGTAGGCTGGGGTCTAGGTCCCATGCCCTAGATTGGAATCCACTGTACCCCACGAAAGTGGGGGCGCGGGCCTTTGTTTCTCCTCTATAAATGTGAATAGTGGTGGTTGTCGGGAAGAGCTGCTGAGAGGATTCCACCAGACACTCCCTGGAAGGGGCTGGTCTTTATGTGAGCTGTTACTGTTGCAGTTACCGTTGAGAGTACCAGTAATAGAGGAGAAAGACGACTGTGAGTCCCAGAATTAAATGAATAGCATTTGCACTTGTGCCCACCGTGGACTGGGCGTGAGAAGGTGCGTGATGGAGGCGCTAACACTTGCTCATACCTGTGGTATGTTTTGTCCTCCCAGCACAGGGAGGCGGGTGTCATACTGTCATACTGACGAGGACTCGGGGCTCAGAGAGCTACAGGCAGGCTGACCCTGCTTACACTGCTGGGGTCTGACTCCACGTGGGTGGCCTCCTGCCCCTCAGAATTCCCGTGACACCACACAGCCCACAGCAGCACAGTGCCGACGGATGGAGCCCGTGCGCTGCTGTAAGCCAGCTGGATTCAGTGAGAGTGGTGGCCTATGACGAGGACACAGAGGAGTCTTGCTGCCGCTCCTTTGGCCTGGCTGCAGGGTGCGGGACTGGACTGAGACTGGCACGGGGTGTGGCATGCGCCAGGGAGGCCGAGCTGGCTGCCCAGGCAGGCCACACTCTGCTTCTGGCATCTTGAGCCCAAACTCAATCTTTTTCCCATTCCAGAACATGGGACCTTGAGGAGGCCGGCTCATGCTCCCTGCCGATGTTCCCAAGTCCTGAGGGTTTCAGTCAGATTCCAGGTCCACCCACAGTCACTGGAAATCTCACCACCCGGCCACAGCACCCCTCAGTTGACTGGACCAGGGAGTTCGGTTCCTGGAGTCAGGCAGCTGGACGGGGTCAACGATGCTCGGGACAGTGGCACCCACTCCACGCTGCTGCTGTCTGTGAGAGGGGCTCGGCGGCCGCTTGGCGATGGCCCAGAGTACTGCCCCCAGCAGGAGTCTGAGAGGGAGGAGGCTTGACCCCTGCAGGGCAGACCCAAAGCAGGCAGGTAGTCTGTGCAGGAAATGACTGGAAGCACGCGAACAGTGAGACAGGGAAGGGGGAGAAGCAGGCACAGCGTGCCGACGAAGACGGTGTTGCTGTGGGCCACCGCGGACCTCGGGACCTCTAGCTACTTGCTGTTTGCCAGGGGCTACCGCTCAGCAGCCAAGCACACCTCCTCCTGCCTGTGGGGGCAGCTCCGGGAGAGTGTGGCCGGGGAGCTCAGGACCAGCCATCGTCTTCCTCCAAGGGAAAGGCCAGAGCCCAGGGCTGTGGCAGAGCACAACCCTCCCAGCCCTTCCTGCGGCGTCCTTATGCCCTGTCAGGCAGACACTCAGACCCTTCCCTTTGCCAGGCTCTTTCTGAAGGCTTTGAGGTCCTTTGTGTGGTCAGGTTTGTGCCCACCTCTTTAGCTCTTCGAGGCAATGGATTTTCTAATTTCCACCTTTGTGGACGCCTCTCTGGTCCACCTTCCGGGCCTTGTACAGCTGGGCGGGGTGGAGAGAAGCTTCTTCCTGCATTTCAGCTTGGACTGAGGTTGGTGTCTCCCTTCCCAGCTTGTTTTCAGTTTCCTGACTGGAGCACCACTTGTCTGCTTTCAGAGGGGAATCCCTGGGGACCCAACAAATGGCACCAGCTGGAGCCCTTTGGGGCAGCAGGAAGGGCTGGACTGGTGTGGCCTGTGGACTTGTGATCATTAAAGACTGAGGAGCTAAAAAGTTGCTTGTTTAAACTCACGTGATTACAATTAGGGTTGGCTGAAAATGCATAGGTTTATTCAGTTTGCCATCTCTTGTAAAGCTCACATCACCAACTTAGAAAGAGACACAAAATCAAACCATTCTAAATAGTTTTCCCATAGCTCCCTTAGAATACAGATAACTTTTATGAAAGAATAAGGACATTTATAAGAGAGTCATGTATTGTGGGAGTGTGTAGGGCTGGGAGGAAAGTACTATTGTACCTCCATATAATTGCATTAATATGGACCTATATTCTTTACCTGTTTCCCTGCAGAATTTTCTTTCCAAGCAATGGTATGGAGAGATTTCCCGGGACACCAAGAACTGGAAGATTATTCTGTGTCTGTTTATCATCCCCCTGGTGGGCTGTGGCTTTGTATCATTTAGGTACGAGCCAAGGTTCACAATCACGTGTGCAAGTGTGTTTGTATGCACGTGCATCCGTGTATGTGTGCACTCTAGTGTAAGTGCTTATAAGCCCTAGAATTTAGGACCTTCACTACAGTGCCTGTGCATATGGTCTGCCATCTTCCCTGGATTTTCCCGGGTTTGACTTCAAGCTGGTAGAGATGGGGTCTTGCCTTAACTCAAGACAATCTGGGTTTTGTTAGCCACAGGATGCCCAGGGCTGAATTTTGGCAGGGTCAATCTTAGGATGCAGTTTCGACCTGGGCCTTCCCCTGGCTTGGGAGCAGGTTTGTCTGTTTGGGAGGTGGCTTGTAGCCCCAGCTGTGTGCTGGCCTCTCGGTGCAGGAAGAAGCCCATTGACATGCACAAGAAGGTGCTGTGGTACTACGTGGCCTTCTTCACCTCTCCCTTCGTGGTCTTCTCCTGGAACGTGGTCTTCTACATCGCCTTCCTCCTGCTGTTTGCCTACGTGCTGCTCATGGACTTCCACTCGGTGCCGCACACCCCGGAGCTCATCCTCTACGCGCTGGTCTTCGTCCTGTTGTGTGACGAAGTGAGACAGGTGGGACAGTTGCCTCCTGGTATCCTTGGTTGTCCCTGGTGTCCTGGGTGTTGCTCCTGAAATTCAAGTCATCATTTTCCTGAAATGAGTGTTCTCCTTGTTGGTGGTCCATGAACCCAAAGGCAGTTTTAAAAGCTCTCAGCAATCCAGTGGGATCTCTTAGCACTAAGTTGACTCCTGGGTCTCTGCTGAATGCTAAGTGACAGAAATGGATGAATCAGGGATGGAAAGTGTTCAAGAGAGACTGCCAAGTTCTTGCCGTCATCAGGAGCCATCTGGTTCTTACCATTACCATCGGGTTGGGGGCAACATGACAAGTGTCAGGGGAGCCGGGAGGACATCCCAGCTGAGAGCCTCCTCATGCCCAGTGTGTCGGAGTGACAGCGTTTCCAAGTCGTGTAATCCCCGTGGGCCTGTGGGAGTGCGTGTGAATTAGCCACTGTGCTTCTCTGCAGTTTCCTGGGATCTGTGGGTTTTGGCTTCTCCATCCCAACATGGAATCCAGAACTTTCTCTCAGACCTGCCAGGCATCAGGTGCTTGGTTAGTAATTGTTGAGGAAGTAAATGGTGATGGCGAAAGACAGCGCTGTCTCTAAACCATTAGGAAAAGTCATCCTGGAAACCCTTTTAGATTTAGTAATTTGTGCTTGTTTGACAACTGCTATTGCTTTCACTTCTTTTGTCCCTTCTGAGCCCAAAACATATCAGTTCGGCAAGTATAACCTCAGTACTTGCCACTTGCAGGGTACTTATCGTTATGAAGTGCCAGGCTTGGTGCTAGAAGAGATTCGGAAGGCCAAAGAATTCTCTTCTTGTGCTTACAGAACCCCCGTGCAGTCAGAGAACCCTAAGTTGATGTGCCTTCCAGCTCTCCTGGGTTAAGAAAGGTGTGAAGGTCCACCGTTCTCAGCAGGGTAGTGTCTTGAGCAGTTGAGGATGTCTGCCGTAGGTGGTGGGAGGATTCTGTGCCAGTGCCTGTGCAGCCTCTCTGGGCCTAGAGGTCGGGGGTAGGGAGGGGAATAGGGCTGGGTAGGCCGGGCGGCAGGGCAAGTCCCCGTCCATCCGTCACAGACGTCAGCATTAGTAGCTGCAAAGTCACCTGTTTGGGGCCTGTAGGAAGACAGGAGCATTCAGGTTGGAGATTGGAGCTCAGGGAAGATCGGACGCTGGTTGGGACAGATGATGGTCAGGACGGTTGGGGAAGGAAAATGGATCTGATTAGAGAGAGGGCTGCTGTGGGGCTGGCTGAGTCCCCGTTCTACCTTCACGGCAGAGTCCTGGGGGTGTCTGACTGAGGTCTCTTCTCTTTCTCCTTAAGGGCTCTCTTTGAGCCAGTTTTAATTCAGCGCTCCCGCCCTGTGCTTTGGGTCTGCAGGGTGGGTTCAGCCCGGCCACTGCAGGTCCCGGCAGGCCGCACGGCCCTTTGTGCCACCGGTGAGCCGGTCTGCCGCCCGTGGCCACGAAGTCTTGTCGTCACAGCACCCGACGCTGGGGGTCGCTGTTTCGCTTCGGTCTGCAGCCTCTCGCGTTTGGTCTCCTCGCAGAACTGTCTGCTGGCCTGGTGCTGTCTTCACAAAGGTTCCCACTTGTGAGGGAAAGAACAAGCCCACACAGGACGCTGCCTGCTTTAGATGGTGTCCGGGAGTCAAAACGCTGCAGTGTCTGCGACGGCCCCTTGACCCGGACAGACACCCGTGTGCTAACGTGGGATTTTTAACCCAGACGGTCCGCAGAGCACGCAGGGTTGCGTCGCGCCTGCCGGACCTTGCAGCTTGTGGAGCTGCATGAGCTCCGTCCTGCCGCCAGCACCTCTCAGACCCGGGTCCGCCGTGTCCTGGGTCCTGTGACGGTGGTGAAATACAGTCCTGGCGTTTTGTGAATATAGTCTCTGGCCTTCTGCCCAGACAGGAGGCCTCTTCTCATTAAAAAAAAAAACAAAACACTTTTCTCCCCGCAGTGGTGCCCTGGAGCCTCAGAGCTGTTCCACCTAAGATGTCTCCTTGTCACACAAGGCTCTCACAGTTGCCCAGGGAGGGCTGGGCTGTGTGTCATTTCATTTTATTTTTTGAGGTACTGAGGATTGAACCCAGAGCCTTTGCACTGAGCTACATCCCCAGCCCTTTTTTATTTTGATACAGGGTCTTGCTAAGTTTCCCAGGCTGGGCTCGAATTGAGATTCTCCCGCCTCAGCCTCCCAGAGCATTGAGATTACAGGCGTGCACCACCGGGACTGGTGGGGATGCTGCTTGAGGGGTCGCCTGTGTGTCTTGACTCCTCCCATCCAAGCTTGCAGGATCTCTGTGGGCTCTGGAGAAGTGACTGGGAGATGCCACAGGGCTGTGAGGCGACCACCCTGGCAGGGTGAGCACCTTAGCTTCATGCGGTCTTGGTGTCAGAGGTGTTGTAGAGAACAGGGGATCTGAGGCCTGGACAGACTCAGTGGGGGACTTCCTGCAGAGAAAGCAAGGTGCGTTGCCTCCTTTGGCGACACTGGTCGCTGGTTTCCTCCCTCACACGGGCACCTGTGGCGTCCATCTTTGGGCTACTTGGGGCTTCCGTCTTGTGGCCACACCGAGCCTGTCCACGTCTCATTTTATCATTTGCCGTCTGCCTTCCCATGGAGCTGCAGGCTCCCTGAGCATCAGCATTGCGCCTGAGCATGTCTTCGTGTCCCAGGAGCCTGACTGGGGTATTTGGAGTCCTGTGGGCTCCCAATAAATGTACTTTGAATGGATGAACAAGTGAGAGGACCAGACAGCCACTCTGGCTTCCTCCAAATCCAGTATACGGATTGCTAGAGAGCCAGTCTTCTAATGGGTAATTCTTTCTCCCTTGTCATGTGTAATTTTTGGAAGAGGTTTCATTGATTAAGATGTTTTACTCCCACGTATTAGAAAAATTTCATAATAAATATGCCAATCTGCGAAGACAACAGTATGCTTAGCATCCTCTAGAATGGTGCAGTACACAGTTACTCCACTGCACAAATAGCCCGGGTATTTTGCATTTGCTCACACAGATCATACTTTCAGCAGGTTCATCTTGAAAGAGCAGAAGGATATATAAGTCCTTTTTCTTGACTTTTCCAGCAACACGGGAAAGAAAAAAGAGCTGTGGTCGGCCTGCTTTCCGGTCCCCAGAAATAGCTTGGGGCTGTGGCGCATCCCTGGCTCAGAAAGGACCTAGAAGAAAATGGGTGGGCTTTAAAATCTGTGCTGCTAACGGCCTCCCTCTGTCCCTTTCTGTCTGGCAGTGGTACATGAACGGGGTGAATTACTTCACCGACCTGTGGAATGTTATGGACACGCTAGGGCTCTTTTACTTCATAGCGGGAATTGTATTTCGGTAAGTAGCTCTCATTGTTTCCCCCAACTTCGGGCATTTGGGGCACAAAAGTGAGGGAATCCCTTTGGTAGTTTGAAGTCACAGGAAGTCTGTTGCTTGTTGCCCATTAGAGATTGTTAGGAGTGGACTTTGTAGGGGACAGCTTGGGGGCATCCAGCTGTGTCTCCGCTCTTTCCACCTCAGGGTCTATAACGAAGAGGGGTTCTTCAGGATTTTTCTCTGTGTTCTTACAGGCTTTGGGCAGATAATGAGGATGTTGTATATCTTACAGTATCAGTTCATTGAGGGCCATACACCCCTTCAAGATGCTCTTGATTTTGACTTGAATGCTGGCTATGGAACCCGCCCTTCCAGTTACCACACATTTGCTTAATCTCAGAGCCTGAGTCCGGGATTAGACAAGCAAATCCAAAATCACCATCAATGGCAAAATACCAGGCGCTCTCCATGTGCTAGAGAGGTTGTCCTACACCCAAGCTCTGGCTCACGAGGCCCACCCACACAATGGAGCTTTTATTGTTTTCCAGTGTTGGGGATTGAACCCAGGGACTCACACGTGCCAGACAAGTGCTCTACCACTGAGCATGTATCTTTGAGATAGGATCGTCCTGGACATTTGAGCATCCACGTGGTACGGCTTTGCAGCTGTTTTTATTTACTCGTACAAAGAACAGGCGCTCACCCTCCAAGGTGAAAGGAATCAGAGCTCAGTGTCTTCCTCCAGTGATCTTTCTCTGTGTTCGGATTAAGGGTCCCAGCGTTTTGCATCCTGGGTGATTGGATGTAGCTGATTTCTAGATCGTTATGGAAAGCACTTGTGGCTTTCAGTGGACACAGTAGCAGGTGCTTAGCTTGCTGCATGATCTGGTGGGAAGGGGGAGCTGGCGGGTTCAGGTCCTCTGGGGTGGGGTTAGCCAGGAAGTAGGCGAGACTTCGGCTGGTTCACCCAGGAGTGTGAGGACCTGGGACTGAGAAGGCAGCAACGTGGGAGCCCAGCTTCGTGCGTGCCCTTCTGCACCTCCTGCCTCCTCGTGACTCCCACAAAGGCAGTAGGATGACTCGTGAACCACACACCGACCCCCTTCCACTCACTCAGCCTCCCGGAGCTCCGTTCCCTGAATCTGGTTACTTTTAAAGACTCAACTTTGAAATGTTTTGGTCGGCATCTCATGGAGTCTTTTCCTCTCTCTCTAGGCTCCACTCTTCTAACAAAAGCTCTCTGTATTGTGGACGAGTCATTTTCTGCCTGGATTATATCATATTCACTCTAAGGCTGATCCACATTTTCACTGTAAGCAGAAATTTAGGACCCAAGATTATAATGTTGCAGAGGATGGTAAGAGTCAAGAGCATCATTACCATCGTTTCCCTCTCTCTGGTCGGGGTCCCATTAATGGGGGTGGGAGGTTGCTGTCTGGGGAGTGAACGTTGCATTCTTGTGAAGTTGCAATCAGAAAAGTTTGCCCTCTGACCATGGGTTTTTATCAGGGCTCCTACCAGGTTGAAATGTCAGGCCAGGTGCTGTCAGGAGCTGATGGTGTCATTCAGCACACTGCCCACAGCCACTGAGTGCTTGTTCAAATGCACCCCTGCTGGAGTCTGAGCCAGGCACGGGCAGGGCAGGGACTTCTGTCCCATTTGTATGGATGCGGACAGCAGAGTGCAAGCAGGTCGGCAGTGTCCTCTAGAGACAGGCACTGAGGTAGTTGTGGGGTGGAGACTGGACCAAATCAGATGCAGTGTGGCATGGAGGGAGAGACCACACCACAACCTTGCTTTGTTGTGTTTTTATCTTTATATATCTATATCTATTTAATATTGGAGGTTGAACTCAAGGCCCTTGCCCTGATCTATACCTCCAGCCCTTTATATTTTATCTGGAGACAAGGCCATGCTAAGTTGCCCAGGCTTAGCTCAGACTTGCAGTCCTCCCACCTCAGCCTCCCAGAGCGCTGGGATTACAGGCGTGCACTGCCACACCCATGACCAGCCTTGCTTTCTACCCACACCAGAAGGGAGTCACATGCTGGTGATGATGTTGCTTCCCTAGGCCAGTTCCCAGCTGACCCCTCTCTCCACGTTTCTGTCTCGGAATCAGATGGGCGTTTGCATTACTCATCTGCAAGTTCCTTTCCAGGGCTGAGGTTGAGTCTGTGGTTTTAACTCAAAGCATAACTGAGGCACCCAGTCACCATGAAGTCATGCTGTCTGTGCACAACACTTTGGAAAAACCAGCTGCCCTTTCTTGTATAATAAGGACTGCTTTTATTTCCCTTTTATGAGAAGCCTACAGAAATAATTTAGAGGCTCTCAAGAATGCCGGGGTCACGAGGTGTAGACAGAGAGGGGATGTAGGTCTGCTTTTGTTTCTGAGCTGGTTTGGAGACCGGCAAGAAGAGATGTGTCAGCTGTGTAGAATTCTGGACAGTAGATGTCCCAAGCCCTGAAGGTGATGATCTTTTCAATTACTGAACAAACGCTGGGTGCCGGAGACTTTCGGCCTTGGGGCTTGTACCTTTCTCCATGGCCAGGCCACATAACTGTGCCTGACCCTGGTCTGATGTCCTCTCTTGGCAGCTGATCGACGTATTCTTCTTCCTGTTCCTCTTTGCGGTGTGGATGGTGGCCTTTGGGGTGGCCAGGCAGGGGATCCTGAGACAGAACGAGCAGCGCTGGAGGTGGATCTTTCGCTCTGTCATCTACGAGCCCTACCTGGCCATGTTCGGCCAGGTGCCCAGTGACGTGGATGGTAAGCCTGACATGGCTGGGGACAGTGGCCCTGGGAGGAGGCCATTCGACCTCCAGCTGACCTTCAACTGCAGCTTCAGGTGCACATAGCCAAAGTTGAGTCCATCGTCAGGGATTGGAAAGTAATCCTTCAAAATCTTTCCTTCACTCCTAAGGAAGATCTTGCTTTATACACAATATTTCAATTTTAAAATCTTTTTAAAAAATGCTTTCTTATACTTTTGAGAGCAACAGAAGCAATAGAAGCAACAAGCCTCACTAGCTTAGAAAAGAGGGCTGTGAGTAAACTTTCTTGCATAACACCCAGTTAGTTCAAAAAGAGCAATCTGAAGGATTCACATCAGAGCCTGCCTCCCACTCATATCTTTTGGATTTGTGCTGCAGACAGAGTGGTCCTTGGATGGAGAAATGGATGTGTTGTTTCTCTGCTTCAAACAGTCAAATGGCTTCTAATTATTTTCGGTGTAATTTAAAAGTCGCATGGGTGGTCCCTGCACATCTCACGCTCTCTAGAGGCCCCACCTCCACTGCCACAGGGCCTTGGCACATGCCATTGCCTCCTCCCCATTTGGTCAGGTTGGTGCCTGCTTGTCCTTCCACTGTCAGCCCAGGGCCCCTTTCTCTTTGGGAAGCTGTTTCTGGATGGTCTGCCTCAGTGCAGAAGGCTGCCTGCAGACCCGAGGGGGCCGGAAGCTCCTGAGGGCACAAGACGTAGCTGCTTTGCCCTTCCTTGGGTCTTGAGCTTAGTCGAGTCCCTGGTCATAGCAGCTGCTCAGTAACTGTGGTCTCATGTCCCCTGGGGTACCGTGGCCCTCTCCACACCAGCAGGCCCTCACTTGGCGTCTGGGTTCTGCTCCCTCAGGTACCACCTATGACTTCGCCCACTGCACCTTCACGGGCAACGAGTCGAAGCCCCTGTGCGTGGAGCTGGACGAGCACAACCTGCCGCGGTTCCCCGAATGGGTCACCATCCCGCTGGTGTGCATCTACATGCTGTCCACCAACATCCTGCTGGTCAACCTGCTGGTCGCCATGTTTGGGTACGTGCCATCACAGGGCGGTGGGCCAGGGGTGGGAGGGGGTGGCGCGGTGACAGAGGTGCGCCTGGAGGCGCTCGAAGCGGAAGTCACGGGGGGGTCGCTGGGGGTGGAAGGGGCTCCCGCATTAAAGCACACGCAGTCCCCGGAAGCTGTGCCGGAAGTTATCTGACACCAGTGATGAGCACCTCCGCCGCCCCCACGAGTCCCGACTGTACCCAGGACCCGTGTGGCGGCGTCCCCGGAGCGCTGTGACGCGGGCGCGACGGGCGGTGACAGCAGCACTTCATCTCCAAGGTTCCTTGTACTGCAAGAGGGTCCGGGGTCTAGAGTCTAGTGTTTATTTCAGTTTAAATTAAAACACAAAGGGCAGAGGCAAGAGAGGAACTTTTTTGGGCACATGGCTAATGAGGTTGAGGGAGAAAATATGATGACTAAACTATTTTTCTGGGCTTGGCAGTTCTCCTTAGTGTACTTAGAAAATGATGTTTTTCATTTCCACTTATTCTTTCTTAGGAAGGTTCCAGAGAGTCCCATGTGGTAGTTCCCAAGAGACACCTTGTCTTATACTGTTCCTTAGGGTAGTTGTTTTAACTACATGAATTCTGGCACAAATCACTTATAAAATACTTGTAAATTTAAGAAGTTATTTAGTACAGCTTGGTGTAGAAGAGGGCTTGTTTGTCAAAACCAGAAACTCAGAAACTATGAGTGACAAGATAAACACTTTAGGTTTTATAAAACAGCTTTTTTAAAGAGAAAAGCTACTGCAGATGAAGTGGTAAAGGTGGGGCGTGGTGGCACACACATGTGATCTCAGGACTTGATTCTGGGAGGCTGAGGCAGGGAGGATCACAAGTTCAAGTTCAGCCTGGGCAATATAGTAATTTAGCAAGACCTACCCTCAAAATAAAAAAATAAAATAAAAAGGGCTGGGGGTGTAACTCAGTGTGACGGCCTGCGTTCAATCCCCAGTACTGCAAAAGAAACAAACAACACAACACAAAACAAAATAAAATACAAAAAGATGTGGGGAAAGATGGATTGGGGAAGAGGCTTGCAACGCGTGTGATGAACAAAGGCTGTTAATCTTAGTAAAGAGAGAGCCCCTGAAAATTTATAAGAGAAAGACAACCCCAGAGGACACATGTTAGAGGAAATTGACAAGCAATTCAGAGAGGAAAATTCAAGTTTTCAGTAAGTAGATGAAAGGAATTTGGCCTCATGGGTAGGAAAGTTCGGTGGAAAATACTGAGATGCTGGTTTTGAACTCGTTAGATGAAGTTCAAGGGGCTCTCCCACGTTGGGGAAGAAACTGGGACACAGTATTATTAATGGGGCGTGAGCTGCTGCTAACTGTTTGGAAAGTAATTTGAGAATAGCCGTTAGGTGGAAAAACACACAATCTTTTGATTCAACTGTCACATCTGAGAATTTATCCTACAGACTGATGTACAGAGGTGTTCGTTGGATCATCGTTGGCCTGTCTCTCGAGTAATCGTCGAATAAAGTGTGTTATATCCGTGCTGTGGAATATTACACACATTCTAAAGAGACAGCGTTAGACCTGTATTTATGGGAAGGATGATATATTTTCATATAAAAACAAATGATAAACTAATTTTATAGTATACTTTGCTTTCCTAATGGCAAAAGGCAATAATTTAAAAAATCAAGTATATATTGTGCTTGGTACAGAGATCACATATTATTTTTGTAATTTAGAAAACAGAATGAGGAAAAAACCATTATCATTAGAGCCTCAAGTTGCAGATGATGACTACAGATGAAGGTCACTTATTTTGTTGTCCAGGGCCTCCCTTTGGGTAGGACTGGGTGGGGACACATACCTCTGGAGGCGTCATGTGTCAAAAGAGCTGAGCTGAGAGTCGCCTCTGGTCTCCTGCTATCCCGAGGTCACCCGCTCCGAGGGCACCCTCTCCTCTGGCCAGAGTGACGCATCTGCTCTGTTTAAACCCTGGAAGGATTTCCTTTGCCACAAGGTCATCCAGGACCTGGCTTGGCTCTCCCATGGTGCATCCCTGAAGCCCTCCTCACTTTGCCGAGAGATCCCTTGGTCCCCCAGAGCAGTGTCCTCTTCAACTGTAGTGACTTTTTCTCCTTCTGGATGGTGAACTCTGAGGACGGGGACTGGGGCATAACCCCAGCGCCCAGGTCTTTGCAGGTTTGCTTGGTAGAGAGAGAGAACAGGGTCCTTTTCTGTGGCCATTTCATTGCTCAGCTCCCTGGGACATTTTGACTCAGGAAGCACCAGCGGTGAACAGCAGGGCAGCAAGATTGTCACCACGAAAATGTCCAGCATCCAGGGGCCTGGACCACGATCCTGTGCGCATTAGTCTCCTGTGGGTGTAAGAGGAAATGTGTCGCCCTGTCCCTCACCGCCTGTAACTGGTGGCCAGCAGGGACCCGGGGGTCCAGATAGTGTCACAGCGTCCAGATGTCAGAGCAGAACAAAGGTGACAGGTGATGATGTATCCGCAGGCAGGAAGGACAAGCTGAACTGGCCACTGGCCCCACACTTGGAGTGAGGGCGGACAGGGTATGGGCTGGGTTGGGTTCTTGTGTTATAGTGACGACGTATCCATCAGCCTCAACACTGGGCAGTGAAAACTCAACCACTGAATATATCTGCAGAAATTAGACACAAAGGCCAACAGCTCCCAGTGCCGTGGCCCTGGGACTCAAGAAATCTCAGAAAGATAGCTGTTCACAAACGCCATTCGGGAGAATCGTGTCACTTTTGTAATCCATTATCTGAATCATGAAATGATAGAATTTGGAGCTGGGAGGCCAGTCTGACGCTTTCCAGTTACGGAGATGGGAGTCTGGACGTCACCATCTGTGACCCTTGCCACATGTCAGGCCTAACTCTAGTCTCCTCTGTTTGGGCTCTAGGCCATCGTACCCCACCGCACTCTTGGCCCATCCAGGGCTTGCAGCTGACGGCTTGGGGATACCCTTCCCTTGAGGAGTCTCTTGGCATTGACTTAAACCAGAGGCCTTTTCTCTGTTAGTCCCAGGCTAGGAATTTGAGAGCATCTAGAAGCAGCCCTACTGTGTTCCTGGAGTTAAATCCCAGGACACCATTTCTGATGGTTCAGGGTTTACCCTGTCAGCAGTCGGCCCCGGGCTGTGACCGTGATCTGGCACCACATCAAAATATTCACTGAAAAGCTTAACCATACACAATGGCTGCCTTATCAGCAGTGTTGTAAGCATGCCCTGGGATTGGGCAGCAGCTTTCAACAGGGAAGGGAGACGTCTGCACACATCCGTGTTGATTCTACATCAAAACTATCCATCACAGCCCCTGTGTGGCTGGGCAGGGCTCAGAGTGAGCTTGCTGACTTGCGGTTCCCGACCGGGAGCTCCGGGGCTCACGGGGGCCGTGTCCTGAAGACGCGTTTACTTGTGCACTGTGACAGGGACTAGTCCACCATGTGAGCTCGAACAATTTCCAAGGAGAAACAACTTTAAGTCTTAGGAATAATATATATTTATAGAAAAGTAGAAGACAGCGATCACCATGCCAGAGGTTTGGTGCTCCTTCGGCAGTCTAGGAGAGGCTATTGAAATGGGATGAAAAGAACAGAGAGGAGCAGTTCACTGTACAGATAAGAGCTAATACTTACTGAAGCGTCCTGTGCCAGGCGCGGGCCCAAGTGCTTTATGTGTGCTGACTCATTAATTGTTAATTATGTTTGTGTGGCTGCAGCCATATTATGCTTTTGCAAATAAGGAGTCAGAAGCAGAGAGGACGGAAGAGATGACTCGTGAACATATTAATGTGATGTAATAGAATCAGCATGCAGAGCTGTTTACAGAGGAGGGAGTTTGTCCTTGTGACAGCATCCTGGCAGCAGAGCTGGGTATGCAGCAGCTGCCAGGTAGAGGTGACGTGTCCCCTGAGGTCTGCGTCCTTGGTGCCCAGAGGTCCCTGTTCCTGGTGTGCAGGATGCTGGCGAGGAGGGGAAGCCAGGCAGATGAGTCGGTTGGGGGGAGGTTGGGAAGGCAGTCAGGGACTGGTGACAGGGAGTCTTCGGTGGCATATTAAAGAACTTTGCCACTTCCTAATGGTTCAGGGACGTTCTGTGGGCCTTCACACGGGTGTATGGTGCAGTCCAGGTGTGTCACACTGATGGCGATGTCTTCCACTAAACCGAATCCTCCTTTCCAAATGGGTGACGCGTGCTTGCTGTTCATCTCTCCCTATTGGCTGCTGTTGGCTTCGTGCCTGCCATGCCCATCATATCTTAATGGTTACATTTATTTATTTTGTTTGTTTGTTTGCTTGTTTTATCAATGACTCCTCTTGGATCTTACTCAGCTCATTTCAAGTCCACTCGGTCTTTCCTATCCCTCTTGTCACTTCATTTATAAAATAGTGAAAATAGCACGTTGCTACCTTCTTCACAGATTGCCATTCTATTGCCTTTAAAGTTTAAGAAAGGATGTTTTATTCTTTAAAAAAATAACTAGCATGTAATGTTTGTGGATGTTTGTGGGGAGCAGCATGATAGTTCAGGACGCATATACCATGCGTAACGATCAGCTCCGGGTAATGAGCATTTCCATCCCATTCCCTGGGGCGTTTATCGTTTCTTCTTGTTGGGAACTTACTAGTTCATTTGAGACTGTGGATGTTGCAGAATGAGAGGGAACCAGATGTGGCAAACATGTTAACACACACGCAGGGGAGCTAGAGGGTACAAAAGTCTGGGTCACCTCCAGTCACGGGCAGTACTGGCCAGACAGTGTTGGTGTGTCCAGAAAGGCGAGACCATCTGATAGCTATGAAATCTGTAGCAAGCGCTCCAAGGTGTCCACCTGACAGAAACCTAGCTGACGACCGTCTTGTATTTCCATCTATTTTGAAGTTCTACCATTGTTTTGGCATCTACTTTTTCTTTGTGAATTTTCTTGCAGACGTTGCATTCTGGTTGGATCAGTCTTTCTATTTTGGTTTTTACTACCAAATGGCTTTCATTACTGAAATTTTTTGTTCCTTTAACATCTGTTGTACAAGTTCCCCTCATTATCTTTATTCGAAATTTTCCTGGCTTTTCTGGTGTATTTAATTGTATGGAGAAGCATGAAACTCATCTTGTGAATCTTCTTTTTCCTTCCAGGAAAAAAAAAAACTTGCAAATTTTACTGTCATGATGTTAACTGTTAACTTTAGAGAATTATTTAGAAGTTTTTTTTTTTCTATCCAGAAAAAGTGATCTGAATTCCATTTATTCCAGTATATATGTTTCCCAGTAAAATTTTATGTTTGTTTTCATATGGGTGTAGGAGATTTTTTGTTAATTTGTTTCCAACCATTTATGATTGTGAGATATTTTTCTATTATGTTTTATTTAATGACTATATTTTGATATGTACAAAGGCTATTAAAGTTTTGCTTACTTATTTTAGAACAAATCTCCTTTCTGAATTGTTTCTTCTTTTTTTTCTCCTTTCTTTTTGTCACAGCATGGAAGGTTCCTCCTAGTCCTTATTTATTAAGCTCTTTTCTTCTCTACTCTCTCTTTCCTAATCAGAAAGGGATGTTGCATGTGGCCCGAAGACTTTCTAGCGACTATTGAAGTCATATTTTCCTTTTGATCTAGGAGTATGATGAATTATACAAATGATGAATTATATAAATGTTCTTAATATTTAGTCATTCTTCTATTTCATGGTCATAGCACATTATTCTTTTAATGAACTTCTGGATTTCATTTTTGTCAAGGTTATCGGAATTCTAAGTGTCTGTTACCTGTTAGTAACATTTCGAGTCTCAGCGAATTTCTTTTTCTTCTTTCTTCTTCTCCCTCCCTCCCTTCCTTTCTTGTCCCCTCTCTTTCTCACACCCCCCTCTCTCCCCACTTTGTCTGTCTGTCTCTTTCTCACACCTCGCTCCCCCCTCTGTCTGTCTGTCTGTCTGTCTCTCTCTCTGTTTCTCTCTTTCTTTCCTGGGGGATCAAGCCTAGGCCTTTTGCACTAAGCCACATCCCCAGGCTTTATTTTATTTTATTTTTTTATTTTGAGGCATGGTCTTGTCTAGTTGCCCTGGCAGGACTCAAACTAGGGATCCTCCTGCCTCACTCCCAGAGTGCTGGGATTGCAGGCATGGGCCACCGTGTCTGACTCAGTCTCAGTGAGTTTCCTAGATTTGGTCCCTCCATGGCGCTTCTCCTTTCTCCTTCTCTCCTGCTGAGCTAGTTCCGGGAGGTGGCTTCAGCTGTCACTGCGTCTTTCCAGCCAGTCGCCGGAACAGGCCTCTAGGGCACCAGGTTCCACTGGAGATGTAGCATTGAAGGGAAAATTGCAGGCTTCCCTGCAATGGGAAGATACAGATGGTCCGTGATTGGTAGTGAGCCTTTACAGCCAAAGACACATTGCCATGAATTCCTCTCAGAATCCTCCCCCTCGCTTTGAACGCACTTATCCCACCGTTCTTGCCACTTTCTGCTGCAGTTCTGGAGCACCTCTTTTATGAGCACCTCTTTCATGAGCGTCTTTAGTTATGCTCTCAGGCTGCCTTGGTGTCCTGGATCGATTCAAAATGTTGACTTTTCACCCTCATTTTACTTTGGGGAAGAGCCAGAAGTTGTGTGGTGCCAGATTCGGTGAATAAGGTGGATGAAGACACCATTTAATGTTTTTATTTAACAGAAATTGCTATATACTGTAAAATGCCTCAGAGAGTGGCAAGAATGATGTTTCGAAGCCTGTTTCGGGGGGTGTTAATGGCAATGTGTCTTTTACTGTAGCAATTTTTTTTTTAATTGAAGCATTCATCATGTTATCTGATCACACCTTGGGTGCAGAGCAGCTCTAGCTGTTGACGCTGGAGCTTGGTAGCTCACCTGTGCCCTGTGTGCTGTGACTGTTGGGATACAGGCACACAGTCGTGTTTCCCAGGCCCTGGCCTAAGTACCTCCAAGGCCAACAACTCCAGCCCTGCTCCGTGTGTGCCAGCTGGGCTCCTGGCTTTGGCTGGGTGAGTTGAAAGACACAATGCCCAGTGACCTTGCACCCATCTGGACCTCTCTGTTTTTCTAAGCCATCGTTAGCTTGAGAGCTTTACAAAAATGGGTGAGAGGTTGGATTTGGGCCCAGACCGCAGTTTGCCAATCCCTGTTCTAGATGGTCTAGAAGGCGCGAGATGTGCCAGTTAAGCCAAGGCACATTCTTTTCCTATGTGGGTCCCTCCTGGCCTTGGTTCTACTCTGGGCTTCCAAGGAGGGCGAGGCCACCCACCAGAGAGGGGTCTTCCCCTGCTGTAAGCATCATAAAGGACTTTCTGTTGGATAAAACCTCTGAAAACAACATAGAATGCAATCAAGCAGATGCAGTTGCTTTTGGAGTGGGTGCTTGAGTTTGGGCAGTGAGTACAATTCATTTTAAACAGAAGATGCATACGATGTAGATGCCTTGAGGGATGATGGTTAGGATGGGGATAGTTACTCTGGCACAAAGTAGCAAAGCGTGGTTGGCAAGTTCTTGACCTGGGAGTCACGAATCTAAGAGCACCCGCCTCAAATTGTGAAATGCTTTGTAGTTATCAAAAATGCCAATAAGTCAACCAAACCCTTTTGCACTACAACAGAGGTATTAAAACATTTCACATTTCACTCTGCTGAGGTGATACAGACATGGGGCTGAACTGTTGGGCTCAAATGTTGGCTAAATGCTTCTCTAATTGGGGGACTCAGAGAATTTAGTTACCTTTGCTGCCTCTCAATTACTTGATCTGTTCATTGTAGCTAATAATAGGACTTATACAGCTATTTGATGAGTTGATCAATTCATATAGATAGACTATTTAGAATAGTATCTGACACACAGTGTTATCTATTTTGTAGTTTTGTTTTGTAATTGGAAAATCATTGGTATAATTGGTTTGGGGATAGAATATAAAAAAAAGATGTTTTTCTAATGACATAGGTAATTCCTGTTCTTTGTGTAGTACTTGGAAAACACAAGGAAAAGAAACTAAAGGGCACCCAAGGTGTGATGCTAGAAAGAACTCCCGTTAGCAACTGGTATGAGCTCTAATTAATATAGTGAGTTATGTTGGAAGTACAAATTTGAGTCTGATTATTTTCACTTAACATATAAACATTTTCCCAAAGTATAAAATTATTCATAAACATAGTTCTTACTAGTGTATGCTTGCACTGCAGAATAGTGATGTTAGCATTGGGGGAAATTGGTATATACATAAAATATATCCCGATTATTTTCAGTGTCTTTACCTACCTATCTCTTACCTCCCTCCTCCCTCTAAACCCCTTCTCCATCTCTAGCTTCCTATCATTTCACCATTTATTTATTTATTTATTTATATGGCAGGTTTCTGATGTAAGAGAAACCGTGCAATGTTTAACTTTCTGTGTCTAACTTACTTTGCCTAGTGTGATGGTCTCAAATTCTATCCATTTTTCTGGACATGACATGGTTTCGTTTTTCATGTCTGAATAGTATTCCATCGTGTATGTATGTCACATTTTCGTTATCCATTTATCTGTTGATGTGTATCTAGGCCAATTCCAGAGCATAACTCTTGTGACAAACATGGATATGCATGTATTGTTACAGTACAATGTCTTGAATTCTTTCAGGAATATACCTAGAAGAATAGCTGAGTCAAATGGAATTTCTATTCTCTGGTTTTTGAGGAATCTGCATACTGATTTCTACAGCGGTTGTGCTAGTTTGCATTCTTAACGACAGTATAGGAGGGTTCTTTTTCCATCACATCTTCACCGGCAATCTTGCTTTTAATCATAATTTTTAATGGCTACATGGTGAAATCATATTGACCAACTGCAGCTTGTGATATATTTTCTTAGTGTTGAGCATCTAGGTTGTTCTCTTCCTTTGGGATTTGGGTGTTGGCTGCCACCCCCTCCAGTGCTATGGCCAACAGCCTTGTGTATGTACCCACTTACATTTTTTTTTTCAGCACAGTAAATCCCTGACTTACGAAGATTTGAGTTGCAAACTTTCAAAGGTGTACTGTTTAAGTCTCACTTTGTTGGCTTACAAACAAATCTCACTTACGAACAATTCTCCTGGAACTGAATTTATATCTCCCTATTCTTAGGCTAAATTCTCAAAAGTGAAGTCGCAGGGTCAAAGGATTGAACATTTTTAAGGCTATTGATAAATACTAACAAACTATTTCTCCTAACTACAATTAAACATGTATGACAGAGCAAATTATTCCTAAGAGAGTCAATATTCTGAGCCTCTTTGTAACTCAAACAATAACAAACAAATGAAAAAAGGGAATCCTTGAAAGATTTCAAAATAAAAATAATTTTAGAGTTCGTTAAACATTTTTTTGTGATTAGAAACACACACACACATGCACATACACACACACACACACACAAATAAGGCAAAACCAAAAACAAACAGCAAGAGCCAGACACACTTTGGGGCCAGCTGACTTGCAGATGGCCTGGTGCCAGGTCTTTCTGGCCCTGGTGTGGATGTGGGGTGTCCTGTCTGGGTTTAAGCTGGTACCAGGATAGCTTGATATCAGCGTGGCTGTCTTGGCAATGAAGTGGTGGTTGCATGCAGGTCTCTAAGACTTGCCTTCTTCTTTCTCCTGCCAGCTACACGGTGGGCACTGTCCAGGAGAACAATGACCAGGTCTGGAAGTTCCAGAGGTACTTCCTGGTGCAGGAGTACTGCAGCCGCCTCAACATCCCCTTCCCCTTCGTGGTCTTTGCTTACTTCTACATGGTGGTGAAGAAATTCTTCAAATGTTGCTGCAAGGAGAAAAACACAGAATCTTCGGCCTGCTGTGAGTGCCCTCCCTATCGGTGCTGGGTTCAGAAGTGGCAATTGATTTCGGGGAAGGATGTGTGGTCCTTATTGCAACAGGAAAGAATTATTCACAGTCTGTTCACGGCTTATATCTGTACATCTCTGAAGATCAGGCAGCAGGCCAGAAAGAGTAGACAAAATAAAAGATAAAGATTGGCTGGATAGACTTATTTTGGGAGAATAACTTGCACAAACATAATAATAACATAAATAGTCTGGCAAATTAGCAGAATACATGGGATAGTATCAAATCATGACTTCAAATATTTGACATGAGAAGGTGCCATATTTTGGGGTCCTAAACCATATCATTGCTTCTATCCTAGGAAGCCTCCAAGAACCATTGAAAAGATTCTCATTAAATATCTAAGTAGGAGGACAAAAGTTAGAAAGGATAGTTACTGTGTTCTTACAAATTCCAAAAGCAAGGGTCTACTAACTTGGTTTCCCATAGTCCTCTTTGGGAAAGTTTTTTAATGATCCCCCCACGTACACATATTTACTGTATCTCTGAATTTAAAGACAGTGTGAGTACAAATATGGGTGGAAATTGTGCACAAGGAAGGAAAGCAAAGCATGAAAAGGAAACTATGCCCTCCAGCAGCAGAGAGAAGAGTGAATATTGTAGAAGTGATTGTGTTGCAGGAGGTGTGAATTCCCTCACAAGTACTTTCAGTTCTGGGGACACAGCCATGGAGGAGGTACCTGGCCTGGGCTCCTGAGCTGTGGTCTATCTGAGTTAACAGGTACCTGTCACGTGTCCACCACATGGCTGCCAGGCATGGTAGATACTGAGTGGGATGGAAGCTACCTATGCCCTCAACCAGGGCCAATAAACTGAGGAATAAGAGTGAAAGCTTAAAATTTTAGAGAGTTGTGTGCTGAGTTAACTGCTGGGAGGGCACAGACTCTAGGCTAGAGTGGATCAAGGGAGACTTCTTAGAAGAAGAGACTCACAGGACGAATTGGCACTGGCTGGATGAAGAGGCTGGGGCTGGGGTGGGGGTCAGGGTGTGAGCAGGGTCAGAGGGAGAAGGGAGTGGAGTGAGGTAAAGCGAGAGGAGAGAAGAGTGGCCAGGACTTGAGGCTGAGGGAGACTCACAGAAGACTCGGGCGAGTCCCTCACCCAGAGCCGCACAGGCCCCAGCCCCTGCCTGGCTCACCACGTCCCAGCGTGCCATCCTGAATGCTAAGGAAAGAGAAAATGTAGACAAGCGACACAGCAGGGGAATTAATGGTGACCAGAATCATGAGACTTGTATCCTGGTGCCTCTTGGGTGACTGGACTTGCTCTCTCAAAACGAAGGAGGCAAAGAAATTCCCCAGGCCGACTTGGGGGGTCCTTCGCTTGCTTGGTAAGATTGTGTCTCTCATACCATGATGCTTAGTCTTGTGACTTGGGGGAGAGCAGTCATTGTAGAGTACTGGGGAGGGGAGGATTTTACGACATTTCCTCCCACTGGAGCACTACTGGGAAAAAGAAAAGTCCTTGTTTAATGGAAAGCAAATGGGAGTTGGGGGCAGGTTTGGACTTGGAAAATCTAAGGGGGAATCCAGTACAGATGACTAAGGGATGGACTCAGGCTATTCTTTTTTCCACATTCACTTTTGTCAGGATTAGCTGGCTTCCCTGTCTTTTCCTGCTTATCTCAAAGGTCGTGTCTTCTAGTGGCCGCTGGATGTGGGGGTGTGTTCTGGGCCTTTTCCTCATGGTGTCTGATAGGATGACTACCCTAGAATCATGTTCCGTACTGGGCTGACCGTTCCTACCCCTTTCCTAGAACCCCAAGTATTTCGATGATTCAGAAGGTGAAAATACAAATCTTACTAATTTAGAAATGGTAATTGGTAGCAATTAGGAAAAAAATCAACTTGCCAAGAACCATCGTTTTTTTGTGTGTGTGTGAAGTTCTTTACATAGAAATTGAGGCAAGATGCCCATAAGTATGACTTTAAATATTGGTCCTAACTTACTTCTGTGCCCTCCCGGAACTCTATCCTCCTACCAACTGGCTCTCACGATGTAAATGTGCCAACAACCCCCAACTCCTGTCACAGTTTAAACAATCATCAAAGTCAACTCTTCTGACAGGGTTATTTTAAGACATTACATGTCACTTTTGGGATGTCAGTAACTATTGCACTATATAATTGCCTCCCTTGAAGAAAGTGTTTTGATGATTTGGATAGGTGGCTGTCTTACTCTCCATCATTCTGCCTTGGAAGACAAAGTGAGCCATTTCTAACTAAAGGAATTTAAAAAATCTCTATGTCAGGGACAAGGGTTGGAAGTGCACATCTAGAATTTCAGTATACTCAAAGACCGTATCCAAATATCAGAGGCACTGAATGACATGTGCCGGGTTCTGTCTTGAAATCGAGTTACGGATGAGTGTCTGTAGAACCTGAGAGAAGACTGAAGGGACCAACACATGCTTTAGGAAGGCTTACAAGTTTGCTATAAACGGATCCAGAGAAAAACAAACCATGGCTAAAAGTTTCAGTGAGGAAGATTTTTGATTTATAGTAAATCTTTATACTGAAGATTTATATTTGCAGTAGAAAAAAAAGAGAATATCTAACAATTAGCACCATTTGGAAGTGAAGTGAATTGCCCTCTAAGGTGGTGAATTGCCCTTTGGTAGCAAGGTCCAGCTGGGCACTGGTGACAGACGGGTCTGTGTGGGATTCTACTTCACTCAGCCCAGGATCAGTGGACCAGGAAACTCAAGGTGTAAGGAAGACAAAGCAGCCCTCCAGATCTGGGGCAGGGTTGAGCTGATAGGCTAAAATGCACTGCAGTCTCCCCAAGCTTACTTAATGATTCTTCTGTTCTTCTCAGGAAGAAACAAAGAAAGAGAGGAGGGGAGTCTCCAGAAGGTCAGGGTCCCCTCCACCCCATGATGGTACAGTGGTGATGGGAGGGAGAGTCATAGTCGTCTTACTGACAAGATGCCCAGCGTGCCTGGTCACTACCTGCCCATCTGCCACTTCTTGGAGATGACTAATTCCAGAAATGGGAGCATTTCCCGTTGCCAGGGCCTCAAGCTCCGTTCCTTTCCTAAATGTGCTTTGCATTTGCGTCCCTGCAATGGTGAAGTCCTGAGCTTAATTTACTTTAAAATTGCCTGTCTTTGGAGTGAAATACAAGCTTTTTCAACTCGCTTTCAGAAAAGCAGAATCCAGATTTTCACTTTTGGTACTTGTTTGGGGGTATCTTCAAGTTATAAAATGGATACTACTCAATAACTGCATTTTTATAAAATATATTGTTGTGATTCAAAAAGCAAGCCACATTCACTATAGAACATTTGAAAAACACAGAAAAGTACTAATGAAGATCATGGGCATGTGTGACCCACAAAGAAGAGGTGAATATTGTCAGCAATCCTGGCGTATTTCCTATTATTCTTGTGTAGCTGTGTAATAACTAGATTGCTCTATGCGTGCATATTCACAATTTAATCTGTTCATTTAACTAATTAGTATATTATAAACATTTTCAGTATACATGAATATATCTATTACATTATAATGTATATCTATATTCTAACAATTTTTAACTGTGGAATAGCCTAGCCAATGGCTGTACCACAATGAACGAATCCCTTGTTGTTAAACATGTAGGTTGTTTTGATTCTTATTAGCATAAGACATGACACAGAATTTTATGTGTTCTTTTTGAGCGCATCCATCATTTTTCTTTGAGTTATTTCTAGATAAAGAGTGTGCACAGTAGTGCATTGCAGGTTTCCCTTCCTCTACCATCTGACCTCCCATTTCCGAGGCTGTAACGATGGGCAGCCTTTTCCCATCCTGCGGGCAGCTTGTTTCTCACGTGTTCTCCAACACCGAGTGCAGGTGTTATTTGAGAGCCTGCTAATTTTCCAGGCTGGTCAGTGAAGGTGCTCTGTCATCATTTCAGCTAGCATTTCTCTGACTGTGACAGAGCTTGGCCAGTTTTTCTTGGTCACTTGTCATTCTTGTTCTCTCACCATCTGTGCTCTGAAGCTTCAGTCTTCTGTGTTGATTTTTAAGTGCTCCTCTTGGGCTCCTACATGTATTTTAGTTTGAAGAAAAGACATTGGGAACACATTCCTAAGAGGAATATAATATTTTGGGGGGGATGCTGGGGATCGAACTCAGGGTCTTATGCTTGCTAAGCAAGCCCTCTGCCACTGAGCTAAATCTCCAACCCCAGGGTGAATATAATTTTTTTTTTAAATGTGGTTAAGAGCTACTTTGTAAACTGAATTACCGCCATTTAAAAATAAATACATATAGTTGGGTGTGGTTGCACATGCTTATAAGCCCAGCTACTCAGCAAGCTGAGGCAAGAGGATTGAAAGTTTGAGTCTGGCCCGGGCAAGTTAGCAAGAGTTTATCTCAAAAAAAAGTGGGGGAAGGGAAGGGTGTAACTCAGCCATACAGTGCCCCTAGGTCCAATCTCCAGTGTCCCTCCCCAAAATAAACTTGCTTATGTGGGGTTTGCTGAAATCTAAGCACTTACATATTAATTCTTTGACCCTCAGTTAATTCTTTTTAAATCTAGGATGATATTAAAATTCCTAAACTCTAATATGAGAATGAATAAATTTAAATGGTGAGTTTAAAGTACAAACTACCTGAATCTGTTCCAAGTGGCCACCTGCACAAACATATGTGCTTTTGTGTACCCGTGGGTTTGTGAGGGGGTCTGATGTCCACTGCATTGGTACCTGAAGAGCAGGTGAAGTGATGATCAGTTCTTTTGCTACCTGCCATCTGGCCATTGTAAGAAACTGAATTAAGACTCTTACTGGATGAAGCATGTCCCAAGCCAGTACGGTCTGCCCGGACTTAGATGAAAGAGAAAGACTAGAGGTGAGAATTTTCTTTCAGATCCACATCCAGACTATGTGTCTGGCGAGGACAGGAACAACGTCGTCTGCTTTTTTCCTCTTCCATAGCTCTTGCCACAGTTTTAGGTTGCCTTTTGGGAAGCCATTGGTAATTATCCAACTGAATGGTTCAGCATTTTTATGTCATCAGGGTAGAAAAGGAGTATGCACGTATCAAATGCGAGAGCCAAATTCATTAGTGGGATGATTTTGCTAAGTTGCAAAACAAACAGACAAGATTTGAATTGATCTCTATTTGGAATAAAGATTGTGCTTATTCTGTGCAGGCAGCTGTGATTCCTCATTATTACCCAGAAAGCCTTTAATATCCCATTACCCTGTGCCATCACTGATAAGTGACATTGGTCAGATCAGCCAGGGCAGAATCTAACCCATCTAGTTCCATGGTCTCACAAAATGCCTAGCACGTGTTGATTTAGAAAGTGAGAGGCAGATGAAACAATTTGAACGTCTTTCTCTTCTCATTATTCAAGGTTTCAAAAATGAGGACAACGAGACTTTGGCGTGGGAGGGTGTCATGAAGGAAAATTACCTTGTCAAGATCAACACGAAAGCCAATGACCACTCAGAAGAGTATGTCAGTCACTCATTTCTACTTTGCAAAGTGCCCTTCATATACATAAGCCGGGAGTGTGTAGACAGCTTATTAGTGCACGCTGTATAAAGAGTGTTTGCAAGAGGTATCAATAGTGCCATGAAGACATCAGCCAGGCAGTTGAAGATGATAAACCCGTAGCGTTTGCCAGCCTTTCCAGAAGGGAAAAGCCACCCACTGTATTCCTGCTTGCCCTTCAGGGTCCCGGGGGAGGAAGAGGTAGTTGGAGCCTGCAGAATCAGATAACAAGAGCCACCACTGCATAGGTGGGTTCCAGGAAGCTCCACAGGTCATGGGCAGACGGCTTTATCTTGCCACACGCCTGTTCATCTCTTTGATGCTGAGCTACAGAGACATTGATTGATCTGTCTTAAATGCTCCTTGCAGTCTTAAACATCATTTTCGAATTGCACGGAGTTGTCGTAAATGCCCGTGTGATGCATAAACATAGTCACTGAGCATCTTAGAGAAGCGGCTGAGTCCCAGCTAAGTCTCCAGGCGGTCCACAAGTCATGTGTTATAACGTCTATAAAAGCTACTTCGTCCCGTCGTGAAGCTTAGCAGTCTCCACAGATGGCTGTCAGTCTTCCTGGGGGTTCAGACACACCTCAAAATGCGCTCCGGCCAAGCGGGAATAAGTGTAAGCGGGAACAGTCTCTGTTAGGTTCCACCCGCTATTGAAAGCGATGCCGGGCGCCCTTCTCTTGGAACCGCGAGGCCAATGCCCTGCGCTCCTGGCCTCTGAGACTGTGGGGGCAGCAGAGGGATTCAGACCTTACAAGTGATCTTTCCCCACCCGTCAGGGGAGGCAGCGTTGCTGTCCTAAATGTGGAGAGAAAGGTATTCTGATTTGTTTAGGTATTCGAAAAATCGAAAAGGTGACTGCAGCTGACCCTTGGTTGAGCCAAAAATGAAAACGACCTGCATTCTGCCCCGAGAGGGCTGACATAAGGCCAGGCAGCCCTCTTGAGCCCCCTCGCTCCCTCTCTCTCTCTCTCTCACACTCTTTCTGTCATTTCTTTGCAGAATGAGGCATCGGTTTAGACAACTGGATGCAAAGGTATGGCTCTAGTTATAGTCTGGGAACTTTAAACATCGTCAGTATCTTTGAGTTTTCAGTTAGAAGTCAGAAAGCGAGAGAAGTTAACTGTTTAAAAGAATAGAAGTGAATATTACCTTTCTTTTACCTAATATCTGTTATGCCTCTTTGTCTGTATGGTTTCTCATATCAGAGAAACAGTTTGATGGGGAAGAGAAGGAAGGGAAAAGGGAAAAAAATGGAAAAATGTAAATAAACCTGCTGTAAATAAGGAAAGGGGGAATGGAAGGGAGGGCTGGGGAAGGGGGGAACCAAGATACATCATGTACAGGTACAAAATAACCAAGATAAAAGTGATCATTATGTATACAATGTACCGATACATGTTCTTGGGAAAAAAAAAAAAGAAGACTAGAAGTGGCTCTTTTCCATGTGCAGCTTTCTTCTTTTACCAGGTGAGAGCTGGGGGGCCAGAACCAACGTGCTTCTTATGCCTCCAGTTTGGAGAATAGCTTGGAGGCGCCATACCCATGATCTCTCAGATAGCCTCTCTGTTTAGCTGGAGCCCTCTCCTTCTCTCTGCTGGGAAGGTAGATGTTTGCCATCACAGGGAGTCACCCGAAAGCTCAGAGGAGCTGTGTGGGAGCCTGTGAGCCACTAGATGAGTATGTGATGCCGGTCTGATTTGGTACCTACTTAATTTGTGGATCTTTCACATGCACAAACACACCTGTGGGTGCTGGGCGCATGTAGCCGGAAACGATGATTGGGTTCAGCAGAAATTACTGTTGATTTATAAATACCAGATGCCTCCCAGGCTCCGGAGAGCAGGTGATATTTGCTGTTTATCTCAGTGTTTTGAGAACGGCGTCCTGACAGGTGAGGTTCACATACTGTGTGTTGTGCTGTCTGACGGCTGGAAGGGATCCCATTTGGTTTGGCAGACTCTCCAGCATCCAGTACCTTGTCCGTGGTAGAGCTGACAAATGTTTGTTGAATGAATGATGAATGAAAGATGCTCTTTGCTGAGCTTTAACATGAGAATTTTTCCATCACAATTTCTTGTTTATTTATTCACGTCATTTGCCAGTATTTGAAAAAAATCAAGGGTATGTTTTCACGGGCTTCACCTTCGAGTTCCCTTGTAGTACATCACTGACCAGAGCTCTGGTCTGTGCCTGGGCAGGGTCTTCCTGCCCCTCCAGGCTGGCTCTTCCCTCCTTCTGGCCTGGCTCTCCCCTTCTCTGGAATTGCCTTCTCTGTGCGTCCGAGTCAAACCCTCAGGATGAGAATTCACTGTGTGCTGAGAGCTGAGCATCTTGGTCACAACTTGCTCGTCTATTTGCCACCTAGCAAAGTGCTCTACCACGTAGTGGCTTCTGACAAGCACTTTGCTCACGCCATGTGGGTCGGGAGCCCGGGAAGGGCTCAGCTGGGTGGTCCCACTTCCTGTGTCCCCAGCTGGGTTTCCTGTGCTGGGTCTGCTGGTGTCCAGGACAGACTCTGCCACCTTCGCGTTCCTCCCTGTTATTCTCTCCCTCTTGGTATCTCATCCTTTGGGGCTTCCACATCTGAGCAGGCTTGTCACAGCATGCTGGTCTTGTGGCTGGCTTCCAGGAATGACAAAAGAAACTACCAGTACTGGTCAAGGTGAGGCCCAGAGCTGTCACGGTATTGCTTCTTACAGAGTCCATTGGGGCCAGGGATTTAGCTCAGTGGTTAGAGTGCTTGCCTTGCAATCACAAGGTCCTGAGTTCAGTCACCAGCACCAGAAAAAAAAACCCAAAACAACAACAACAACAACAACAAAACAGAGTCCATTGGTCTTAGCCAGCCCGATGGTCGCCCAGGGAGAAGGAATTGATGGCCGCCATCTTTTTGGTACTCCGTCATACCATTACTATCTTGTTACAGCTTCTGTTTTTGATGTTATTGTTGCTGGTTTTTACCGAAGGACTAGGAAGACTTCTGTGTCATTAGCATTGAGTGACTGTGCACCAATAATCATGTCAGGATGTGTATTCTAATTATAATCAGTGGAGAGAGAAAAGCAAAATGCTGGATGTTTTGAAAGATTAGAAGGTTTTTTTAGAGAAGACATGAAAAAACAATAAGAGATAGGATTCTAAGATTGGGTGTTTATATTAGACATATATAAGACCTTTTCTTTCCTGATATATTCACTTTTTCCACATCATGTATTTACATTAAACTGTATCGCCGGCTGTATCTCTGTGTAGGCCACTGCCTGCCAAGCATTGGGCTAAATCTGTCACCTGAACTTTATGAATGAACTTTTTGTTAAATAGTTGGGCGCAGGAGCGTTTTTCAAGTTCAGTCACGTGGGAGTGATTAGCAGGAGTGACTTGCTATGCAGTGTCTGAGATGCGCTCGAGAGATTGCCTGTATCTGTGTTGGAAGAGAACAGGGACGGGCAGCTATGAAGGTCCTAACTTAGGAGAAGTGAGGACTGTTCTGAGTGGCAAAAGCAGGGCAGCACAAAACAGGAGGAGCCGAGTGGGAAGACATGGAGAGACTGGGGCCATTCTGTATGGAACTCCAGTGCCTCCGTGTAGAATTGGATGTTATGTCCGTGCAAGGGGAGGCTCTGGGGGGATTTAAGGCCCAGGACAGAGCTCCAGGGTTCTCTCCAAGCGATCAGAGCAGCAGTATTACAAGGGCTTAAGCAATGTGGTCAGGGGACAGAGGTCCTAGGGAGGTGGCCAGGTGTTGTGCTAGTGGGGAAAACAGTCTGCTTTACTGTGTTTTGTCTTTACTTGTGGTTTATTTGGGAGGACTCTGGAGGGAGCCGATGGAAGGCCAGCTTAGGGACTGGGCTGATGTTCCCCCAGGCCACACCTTGGTGGGACACGCAGAAAGTGGACAGAGGAGGCTGCCACAGAGGAAGCAGGAAGAAAGGGACGTGGCAGGAGCCTGAGACTTCTGAGGCATGCCCTGGGCCTGGGGTCCGGAAAATGGGGTGTGGGGACCCCAGATGAGCTGACCGGATTCCCAGGGGCTCAGCTGTTTCTGGACCTAGGTCTGCAGGCATTAGGGTCTGGGGTGGCCAGCACCATCATTGTGGATGGTGGCCCTGGGTGCTGGGGTCACAAAGGTGGCATAGGGAGTCACCAAGAACCGAAATCCTCACTGAAGGCTGTTCCCACACCTGTAAAAGGCAGCAGTCTCCAGAGAGTGGAGAGAAACTCACAGGCTGTCCCGTTGCCTGGTGGTGGAGCTCATCCCCCTCTAGATTGCCCTGGAAGCCGCCAACACCACCCATTCTGTGGGTTTTGGCAGAATTGGGGCAGATGGCAGGACAACCTCAGCTGCATTAGCACAGAGCCCTCTGTGTCACCCATGCTGGCCCTTTATCTCTCTTCCCTTCTTGTGTGTTCCTCTGACCCTCCTCTTACTGCCCCTTCTGAGCAACAAATAATCCTCTCCTTTACACTCACAGAATTGCAACTACCATCTTTGGAGCTTTCCTTTCTTGAGCAAGCTTTTGGATTTTTTCTGTTCTTTTAAATCAACTGCATTTTTAAACAGCTTCATTGAACTATCATTGACAATGTACATATGTACTGCTTAAGCTGTATAATTTGCTGTTTTGATGCAAACAAAACATCAAATTGCAAAATGCTCACCACGATCAAGCCTATATAATTAACGTATCGGTCACCTCTATGTGATTGCTATTTGTGTGTTGTGTTGTGTGTGGACTTAATTTAAGACCTATAGTCCCTCTAGGGAGATAGCGAAATGGTTAGAGTGCCTGCCTAACATGTGTGAGGCCCTGGGTTCAATCCTCAGCAACAAAACAGACCTAACCTTCTGCAAAATTCAGGTGTACAGTGTAGCCTTGTTCACTGCAACCCCCGTGCTCTGTAGGAGCTCTCAGAACTTACTTATCTCCCATAAGTGAGACTCTGTATCTCCCCACTTCACCATCCCCTGAGCCCTGGCAACCCCCATGCTACTCTTCTATGAGTTTGACTAGATTCCACATATATGGGGGAGATCGGGCTAGGTTTCTGTATGTCGCTTAGCCTACCGTCTTCCAGCTCATTTATGCTGCTGCAGATGGTATATATGTAATGTGTTCTGTCCATAGGTCTGTTGATTGACACCTAGGATGTTTCTGTATTTTGGCTATTCCTGTGACTAATGCCACAGCGACTATGAGAGTGCAGCTCTCTCTTTGTGATTCTGACTTCAGTCCTTTGGGTATATGCCTAGGAGTGCTGGTAGCTGGATCGTACAGTAGTTCTCTTTTCTGGTTTTGAGGAACTTGCATCCTGTTCTCCATAATAGCTATACCAAATGACATTCCCACCGACAGGGTACAAAGGCTCCCTTTTCTTCAGATCCTTGCAACATTTATTTTTCTTTTTGACAATAGCCATCCTAACAGTTGCAAGGTGATTCTCATTGTGGTTTTGACTTGCGTCTCCCCAATGATGTGAGATGTTGAGCACCTTTTCAGGCATTTGAATTTCTTCTTTTGAGAAGTGTCTTTTTAGGGCCTTGGCCCACTTTTCAAATTGGGTTATTTATAGTTTTGCTACTGAGTGGCATGAGCTCCTTATGTATTTTGGATACTGCTAGTTAATATATGGCTTGCAAATATTTTTTCCTTTCCACAGGTTCCCTTTTCATATTGTGAATCATTTCCTTTGCTATGAAGAACCTTTTAGTATAATCTACTTGTCTACTTTTTGCTTTTGTTGGCTGCAATTTGGGGACCATGTTCAAAAACTTATTGCCAGGGACTGGGGATTTAGCCCAGTGGTTAGAGTGCTTGCCTTGCAAGCACAAAGCCCTGAGTTCGATCCCCAGCACCAAAAACAAAACAAAAACAAAAACAAAAACAAAAACAAAAACAAAAAACAACAAAAAAAATTATTGCCAAACCAAAGACAAGAAGGTTTTCCTGGTGCTTTTTTCTCAGAGCTTTACAGTTTCAGGTCTTCTGTGTGTCTTTGACTTATTTTTTGTGTTGATTTTTGCGTTTGGTGTGAGATGGGTTCAGTTTCATTCTTCTGCACATGGAGACCCAGTTTTCCAAACACCATCTGTTGAAGAGACTATTCTTTCTCTCTTGGGTATTCTTGGTACTCTTGTCAAAGATCATCAGACAGTAAATAGATAGTTTTATTCCTGAGTTCTCTGTTGTGTCCCATTGGTTTTTAGTACATCTGTTTTTGTGTCAGTACTGTGCTGCTTTGATTACTATAGCTTTGTAATATATTTTAAACCTGATGCTGTATGCCTCTAGTTTTGTTCTTGTTAATGACTGCCTTGGTTACTCAGAGTCTTTTATGATTCCATGCGAATGTTATTGTTTTTTTAATGTCTGTAAAAAATATTTTTGGGCTTTTGATAAGGATTATATTGAAACTATAGATCATTTTGAGTGCAGGCATTTAACAGTATTCACTTTTCCAATCCATAAACATGGGATGTTTTCTCAATTATTTGTGTCTTTTAAAGTTTCCATCATCAATGTTTATACTTGGTATACATGTTTTACTTCTTCCGTTAAGTAATTACTAAGTATTTTATTCTTTTTGTTACTAATGTAAATGGGACTGTCTTCTTCATTTCCTTTTTGGACCATTCACTGCTGGTGTAGGCCACTGATTTTTGTATGTTCATTTTGTCTCCTGAAATTTTGCTTAATTAATTTAATATTTCCAGCAGGGTTTGTGTGTGTATGTGTGTATCTTTAGGTTGTCTGCATACAAGATCATTTGCAAATAGATTTGGATGCCTTTTATTTCTTTGCATTGCTTGGTTGCTCTGATAGGATTTCCAGTCCTGTTTGAAATGCCAGTAGTGAGAGTGGGAATCCTGTCTCATTCTGAATGGTAAAGGAAGAGCTTTAGCTTTTCACCTTTGAATATGGTGCTATTTTAGCTCCCCTCATGTATTGCTTTTATTGTGTCAAGACAAGCTCCCTCTATACCTTTTCTGTGAATTTCTATCCTGAAAGATGGCTGAAATTTGTCAGCTGCTTTTTCTGTATCTACTGAGCTGACCACCAGATTTTTGTTCTTTCTTCTGTTAATAGAGTCTATTGCTGACTGATTTTCATATGTTAAACTGTTGTCACATCCCAAGATCATACCATTTCCTTGCACTAAATGATCCTTTTAACGCTTTCATAAATTCAGCTTGCTAGTATTTTGTTGACGATTTTTGTGTCTATATTCACCAGCGATATCAGCCTGTAGTTTTCTTTTGTTGTCTTTGACTTTGGAACCAAAGTGATGCTGTCTTCATACAATGAGTTTGGAACTATTCCCTCTCCTATTTTTTGGAAGAGTTTAGGGAGGGTCGATATTTGTTCATCTTTGAATGTTTGGTAGAGTTCATTTATGAAGCCACCTGTTTCTAGGCTGTCTTTTGTGAGAAGGTTTCTGATACTGATTCTGTCTCCCTGTTTGCTGTGGATTTGTCAGGCTTTGTATTTCTTCTTGATTGAGTTTTGGTAGCTTGCATATATTTTGAGATAATGTTCCAGTGAAGTTGGTTTTTACACGGTGCCTGTCATGGGGGACTTATTGCACCTGGTGGATGGCCTAATATATGGCTGTCTGACCAGAGAGTCCCTCATGTAGGAAATACATTTATCCTGGAAAATGACCTTGCATATCTTGTTTCACCATGGTTCTGATGCTGAGAGCCTGGCTTTTTTAACGGATGCATCTTTTTTTTTTTTTTTTTTTTGTGGTGCCGGGGATCGAACTCAGGCCCTTGTGCTTGCAAGGCAAGCACTCTAATCACTGAGCTAAATCCCCAGCCCCGAGAGCCTGGCTTTGTGTTCTTCTGGACATGCAGGGGAAGGTCAGCCTGGGGTCGCCCTGGTTCTTGAAATGGGAGGTGAAAATCCAATACACAACCATATCAGGAAACAGGGTTTTTTTTCTTAGTCTTCATAAGAGTTTGTCAATTTCGTTTATCTTTTAACAAAACCAACTCTTAGTTTTGCTGATTTTTCTATTGTTTCTCTGTTCTCTATTTCATTCGTGTTAGTTTTAGAGTCGAATGTTCTATTTTAAACTGCTTACTAAAGCCATTTTACTATTAAGAAAATCCCCTGTGCAGGATAAAAAAATTTCTCAACCTCATTGTACCAGGAAACAAAATTATTCATAAATGACGTTAAGTCTCTAAGTAGGAATCATTTGTCTTATTTATTCAGGCAGTCATTAGTACTTACTGTATTTTTTTTAAGTTAAAGGAAGAGGTTGTTACTGGAAATAAGCTCAATTTGAACACAGATTTTCCCCTGGGTGAGTGGTGTAGCAATTTGGAAACCAATCTTACAGAAATTACCTTGCATCCATGAACTTTTATCAAGTATACCAGTACGGTGTGTAACATAACATGAGTTTATACATCTTATGTAATAAATTTGTGAAACATGCGTACATCAAGAATAATTTCATCATACCTTTTATTTAAATTGTGATTTAGAGTTTATATTGTTTGTGTATGTATGTATTTGTGCAGCAAAACTGTTCTTTTGCAAAAACTTGATTTACTAGTATTATATATTGTTTTAGCAGTATTATTTTACAAAGCAACGCTTTATTAATATCTCGTAATTTTATTAGTATGGCATTACATATAACATTATTATTTTTGTATATTATTCTGTGTGTTATCGTAACCTGTCATTTCTGTGTGGGAACCACTAGTGAGTCACACTTAAGTAAAGCTAATATTAATTGGTTTACTAATTGGCTTACTAATTGCTAATGATATGATTTCAAAAATTAAGCAATATTCAGAGTTGAAATGTCATGGACCACTGTTATTCTGTCCTGTCTCAGATGTGCCATGTTTGCTATTTAATATACATTACTTTTCCATGGAAAAGCCATACAGCAATCTTTTAAAAATTGAACATTGGCCAAGAATTGCAAAAACAATTCTGGGCAACAGGGCCAAGGCAGGGGGCATCACAATCCCTGACTTGAAATTATACTGTAAAGCTGCAGTGATAAAAACAGCATGGCAAAAAGACAGACCTGAGGATCAGTGGAACAGGATAGAAGATACAAAAACAACTCTAAACACACTCAAATACCTCATCTTTGAAAAAGGAGCCAAAAACCCTCGCTGGAAGAGAGATAGCCTCTTTAATAAACGGTGCTGGGAAAATTGGCTTGCCACATGCTGAAAACTGAAACTAGATATATGTCTCTCACCACGTACTAAACTAAAATCAAAGTGGATCAGAGATCTAAACATTAAAAAAGAAACAGTAAATCTACTGGAGAATAGAATAGGAAGAACCCTTGAAGACAGAGGTAGGAAAAAAATTTATGAACAAAACTCAAACTGCATGGGAAACAGCACAAAGGATCAGCACTTGGAATCACATCCAATTAAAAAGCTTTTGCACAGCAAAAGAAATCACCAACAGAGTGGCTTGAAAACCCACAGAAGGGGGAAAAAATTTTTGCCAGCCATTCCTCAGGCAAAGGTCTAACATCTAGAATATATAAAGAACTCCAAAAAATCAGACCACCCAGATTTAGAGACCCAATCCAAAAATGGGCATCCAAAATGAATAGACATCTCTCAGATGAAGAAATACAAATGGCAAACAAATATATGAAAAAGTGTTCAACATCACTGGTCATTTGAGAGATGCAAACTAAAACAATGCTAAGATTTCATCTCACTCCAGAAAGAGTGGCTGTCATCAAGAAATCAACCAATAACAAATGCTGGCGGGGCTGTGGGGAAAAAGGAACTCTCCTCCACGGTTGGTGGGAATGTAGGCTGGTCCGACCATTGTGGAAATCAGTGTGGAGATTCCTCAAAAAACTACAACTACAGCTTCCATTTGACACAGCTATTACTCTGCTTGGTATCTTCCCAGAAGAATTAAAAACATACCACAGTGATATATGTACACCCATGTTTATAGCAACACAGTTTGTAATAGCTAAGTCTTGGAAACAACCCAAATGCTCAACAACTAGTGAATGGCTAAAGAAGATGTAGTTTTTCTATACAATGTAGTGCTACTCTGCCATAAAAGTCTAGAGATATTGATAGGTAAATGGATGCACCTTGAGAATATACTCTTAAGTGAAATAAATCAGACACACATGGGTACGTATCAAATTGTTTCTCTGATTTGAGAAACCATAAATGTAAATAAGGACAAAAAGGTATAATAGGTACTAAGTAAAAGAAAGGTAATATTCAATAAGGAGGAGAATTAGAAAGGGAGGAGGGGTAAAAGAAGGGAAGGAAAAGGAAAAGAAAGGCGAAAAGGGAGAAAATGTAAATAAAGCTACTGTAAATAGGGAAGGGAGGGGTGGGGAAGAAGGAGGGAACCAAGACGTATCATGTACAGGTACAAATTAACTATGATGAATGTGATCACTATGTACACAATGTACCAATACATGTTCTTGGTAAATCAATTTAAAAAAAATTGAACATTGGAAATTGTGATCTTAAGACCAGTTCTGTTCTTTTTTCTTTCCAAGCTTAATGATCTCAAATGTCTCCTGAAAGAGATTGCTACTAAAATCAAATAAAATGACATGAACTGTCTTGGAAGAAAATCTGATTAAAGCAAGGTGGGTGATTCTAATGTCTTCTTTCTTTGCTCTAAAAATTTACGTATTTTAAGTCAGCCTGCTTTTCTCCCAGCTTTCTTCCTCTCTTCTTCTTTCTTTCCTGGTGCTGGGGATTAAGCACAGGGCCTTCATAATGAGCTATATCCTCAGCCTCTTTTTTATTTTTTTGTTTCGAGACAGAGTCTCACTAAGTCATTAAGTTCCCTAGGATGGGCTTGAACTGATATTCCTGTCTCAAGACTGTTTTAAAATTATAATTTTCTTACTTGATTTTCATATGTTATCAGGTTGAAAATAGTGCATTGTGCCAAAAAATTCAAATGATTCGGGGGTATAGGGAAGACCATGCGGAGGCTCCCCTCACATTTCCTTGCCCGCTGCCCGCTGGAGGGTGTGAGTAGCCTTCGGGGCCTGTATAAAGCACGTGCAGTCTCTGTAGCCATTAACACAAAGGGAAACAAGGACACACTCTTCTAAGACTTGATATTTTTTTTCCTTCTTCACCACTATATCATGGATATCTTTACTTACTGGTGCCTAAAAAAGCATCCCTTAGCCTCATAATTTATTATTATGTATGACGATCACATTTTTACTAACCAAAAATGCCTCCGTGAGACACCTGAAGGTTTTAGCAATAGCTCATTTGCACACTGAAAATGTAATTCAATTAACTGGCAAAATTGAACTCCAGGCTTTGCCCCAGGATCTGACCATTTGTTTTAATTACGCTTCCCCATTACCTGTCCAAAGCCTGAAACCAAATGCCAAAGATGCTGTTAGGGACACGGGGAGTTAGAGAAGAACAGCGGTGGACATTCCACTCGACTAGACATTTCTGAGAAAATAAATTGCCAAGAACGGAAACACAATGAGAAATTCCTTCTCCCATCCTTTCCTTCCTCCCTTCTCTCCTTCCATTAGTGTTTCCTGAGAGCCTGGAGCTTGCGGGCCCCTGTGCTGCTTACTGCCTGTGCACTGAGCACTTGAACTTCAGACTCTTCCTTCGTGGAGCGATTGTGCTCCAGGGGAAAGCACGGTGCCTCGGTTCCTTCCACTCTCTGTGGCCATTCGCTCTCTTCCTTGAGGGCTGACAGTCGTGGATCAGATCTAAAAGTCCTCTGCCATAGGGGGCTTTGCCAGGGCAAGACTGATGCACATCTGATAAAATCTGAAAGCCAAATGCAGCTTCCTGACCCGTTCGCGCGCAGAAGCCTCTCATGCACTTTTAGGGAGGAACTACGCGTTTCAGCTGTGACACAATGGCGCTTA
>PVJO010011699.1:0-58599 GCA_004026905.1 Hystrix cristata
AAAAGAAAAGTAAGATGAAAGGGGAAAAAATGGTAAAGTGTAGCTACACTTGTTGCAAATAGGGAGGGGTGGGTGAATGGAAGGGAGGGGAGGGGAAGGGGGAAGAGGGGGGAAAACCAAGATGTATCATGTACAGGTACAAAATAACCATGTTGATTATGATCATTATGTATACAATGTACCAATGCATGTTCTTGGTTAAAAAAAAAAAAGGCAACTAAATGCAAATGGAAACTCATTAAAAATAATAAAATGAAAGGACTTTGTAATTTACTGGTAAATATCATTACCTGGAAAGAAGGCATTATTGACAAAATCATAAAAGTACCATTGTTTGTTAATTTCCTTCATAAAATAAAAAACTGACTGACAAATAGCAGTACTTTCTTCATTAAAGACTTACCAAACATCGCCTGTGTGCCAGGTATATGCAGAGGTATTGTCATGTGGTCCACGTAACCCAGGGAAGAAGAATTGAACCATCAGCTCTGGAGAAGCTTATATTGGTATTAGATGAAATCAATAGGGGCAAAAATCCTAACTTATAATTTTATTTTGAAAAGGCAAGGTAAGTGTGGGGATGAAAAAGATTCAGAGTATGGGACTAGGATGTAAAGAGTTCTGTGTACCTAGTAGCGGAAACCATTCCTTCAACGAAATGGAATTTGTTCGTTTGAGAAAAATCACAGTTGAATTGTTACTGATGCCACGTTCCCCAGTTAGTAAGGTCTTCAGTATCAATACCAAAGGCAGAGCATGTGAAAAATTGCCTGAGAGGATCTTCTAAAAATCCTCGAAGAATATTTTTCCCAACAGTTCAAATACTCAGCCATTGGCTGATGGACCAGTCGTGGCTGTAATACAGAATGACCCCTAATGCGAGAGACAGCTCTCATTCGTGCTGAGGGTAGAGGCAAAGAATTGTGTAGTCTGAATACAACTGTGCAAAGTAGAAGCTTGTGAATATTTCTAGTAGGGAATTTTCTATTTTCTGGTTTGACCCAGGAATTAAATGGTGGATGAACCAACCTTAGTCAAAACTGTGAAGCGTGTCCTTTGACAATATTCTCTCAGTCGTTTTTTTTTTTTTTTTTTTTCTATCTTTTTTTAAAACTGAGTATCTATTACGGCCAGGCGTAGGTGCTAGCGATACATGGGCCCGACCCTAATGAAATGAATATTCTAATGAGGAAATAAAATAAATGACTGAATTTTGATGAACACTATGGAAGAAACAAACAAAGGAGAGAGAAAAATGGGAAATGTTTCAACTGGACTATAAAGATTAAGAGAAGCTTGAGCTGGGGAAGATTTTAGCGGGTCCAAGACCCTAAGACTGCAAGGAGGGAAAATAAAGCAAGCCTGGAAAGTGGTGGCGCTGGTGTCCTCCGCCTCTGCTCGCAGGCCACAGCACACTGTCGTTCACCTGCGGATTCGAGCAGGGCAGGGGGGCAGACAGACAGTGTTCTGCTCGTGTGGCCAGGACTCGCCCGGACTCGGACTGTACTGCCTTTTACAGTGCCTGACACACAAGCTGTGTGAGCGGATGGAGAGCGGTGGGTGGGAGCTGGGGAAAGGATGCAAACGAATCATACTCGGTGATCCGCGAGGCTCTAGATGAGGCGTGTCCTCTTCCCCTTTTTGAAGTAAAAAAGGAAAAAATCTAACCCAACGGCAGCTAAGGCGTTAGTTGACTGGTAACTCCTGGCGCGTTGCCTGTCCCAGGAGTAATTCACTGACTACCAGACACGGGTGCGCCGGCGTGGTCCACGCGCTGTGCAGAGGCTGCCGGAACGTGGGCTGGGCGCGGCTGTGGGGCCGAGTGCAGGATCCTCGGGAGACGGCATTGCGGCGATCCTCAGGACGCAACGAGGTTTGACGAAGAGGAACCTTTGTCAAAGAGGCTGAGCGGACTGTGTGAGCAACAGTCCGCAGCTCGAAGCATGCAGCGTTTGCTGCAGTCAGGTGGAGCAGACTCTCGGGGCTTTCGGTCACGGTGAGAAGAGAGAATGGTGCATCCTTTTCAAGTTAGCCAGAAAACACACAGAACTGTAGGTATTTTGAACAGAGGGCGTTTCATGCAGGAACTGATCTAACAGGGGATGGGAGAGCCGAGAACTCAAGAGATGGGAGGCAGCTCAGACTTTAGGAAATCTGCAGGAAGGTGCTACCTCTTTCAGGGACAAAGAAGGTAACGCCAGACTTCGGGATCCGGACCGCTGTGTAGAAGGCACCACTGTAGACTTGTCCTGTGCGCCGGCCCCGGAAATGCGAAGCACGCGCTCCACGTTAGAGACCTGACCTGCCGCAGAGGGAGGGGAGAAGCCCCTCGGCTTCTCCCGGTCTCCTGCCTGGGCTCCTACTGCCAACTCGACCCAAGAGCTGGAGGGCAGAGGTGTGGGGAACATGGTTTCCTGTGGCGCACAGCCAAGGGAGAGGGGCAGTGACTGCATCCAAAAGCAGGCAGGCCCGGCACCACCAATGGGGAGGGAGCCAAAGCCAGATGGGGCGCTTGGATCACAGGGCATGCGGCCAGAGGGGAGGGGACGTCGGGGACTTGTCCTGGCCTCCTCTGGTAGCTAGGAACTTGGGTTTTATTTATTTATTTATTTATTTATTTAGGCCAGAGGGAGCCATGGCAGGATTTCTAAAAATAAATTTTTATGAGCTTTTAAAATCATAAAAATGATATGCATTCATTAAAAGACAGTCTAACAGTACAGAAACGTGTAACATAAGAGTAAGGAGTAAAGATTCTTAATTTCCTTCCAGAGAGAGTATCCCCTCTTCCATTCCCCTCCCAGAAGTTACCAGTGTTGGATATCACACAGACTCTCTGAGTGTATATAAACAACACACACCATCCTATGTGTAATGTGAGTCACCTACCTATATGTGCATAATATGACCCCATTTATGTATTTTATTATATATTAAGCACATACAAAGACCGTAAATGGGGTCATATTATTAATACATATATATATTAAAATACATGAATTAATGTTATAGCATTCTCTTCTGTAGTTTTCTCTTTTCTACTAAAAATATATCTTGGATATTTTCTATGTCAGTACACATAAACACATACATCTACCTTAATCTTATTAATGGCTTGTATTAATAACTTTCCCAAATCTGGGACACAGTATCTAACACACGCAGTTTTGAAGAGGAGAGGTTGACTGTGGCTCATGGTTTCAGAGGGTTCGGTCCAGGGCTGGCTGGCTCTAAGGTGGAATGACTTGGCAGAGGGACTGGCAGAGGACAGCTGCTCAATCCATAGCACCCAGGAAGCAGAGAGAAGGCAAGAGAGCCAGAATAAAAGGAAGGGCCAGGGGACAGTAACATTCTTGCAGGTCAACCCCCTGGGGACTCCTCCTCCTCTAACCAGGCCCCACCTCCTAACAGCTCATTCAGCTACAGATTCATCAACGGATTAATCCACCGAGGAGTATAGAGCCACCATGATCCAACCACTTTCAAAAGCCCCATGTCAGAACACATGGGACTTTTGAGGGCATTTTAGATCTAAACTATAACACAGCTGTATAATATTCCAGTATATGGAATTTAACATATGCCCTAATAATGGGCACATGTTAGGCAGGGTCCAGTATTTTATTCTTATTTATTCAATGCTGCAATGAATATCTTTATAACTAATCATACATTTCTGCCTATTTAGAAATGATACTGCTGGGTAAAGATAATGAGTATACACACAATGGCATACTGCTCTGCCACAAAGAAATATAAACTTGAATCATTTGTAGGAAAATGGATGTACCTTGAGACCACAATATTATGTGAAATAAATGAGATGCACAAGCTTAGCTAGCAGATAGTTTCTCTTATATGAGAAACCCAGAGTAAAACTAAAGAACAAGATAAAAGATAAGAGGAATCAGGGAGATTGTTCTTAAAGGGGAAGGCGATCAAGAGATGAGGGGAGGGATAGGAGATGAAAAAAAGGAATGGGGATGTGTTATGTACATGTACCAACCCCACACATGGAATGTAAACATTGTGTACTGCAAATATGTACAATAAAAAAAAGAAGTAGATCAAGAGATGAGTGATGGGGGGAGGGAAAGGGGATGAAAAAAGAAATTAAGATGTATTACATACAGGTACCAAGTTCCCACAAGGAATGCAAACATTATGTACTACACATATGCACTAATAACCTAAACTTAAAAAGAGAAAAAAGAAAATATATACTATGCATCATGATATAAAAATGAAAAAGAAAAAGAAAGTGGAAAGAATGATAAGTGTATTTGAAGGGAGGGGGAATATTTTGGGAGTATTTTGAGGGAGATTAATAGCAATGTGTTTTACTGTAATAAATTCAAAAATTAAAAAAGAGAATGTGCATTGCTACTTGAAAATATATCGAATTGCCTTTCAAAGTCAGTGCAATTGATCTGTACTCCTACAATCAGTGAGTCAGACTGCTTATCCCACAGCTTCAGCTACGCTGATTGTTATCATTTAAATCCGGTTAATTCAGTAGAAGTAAAGTAGTATTTAACTGTTGCTTAAAATATATATTTATAGCCAGGCATGTTTGTGCACATCTGTGATCTCAGGACTTTGGGAAACTGAGGCAAGAAGATCTTAAGTTGAAGCTCAGCTCGCACAACTAAGTGACTTAGACTTTGTCTCAAAATAAAAAATAAAAAAAAGGCTGACACTGTAGCTCAGTGTGAAGGTCCTGTATTTGATCCCCAGTACAAATCTAAAAGTAATAAAAAACACAAGAAAAAATTACATTACTTGGTTATAAAGAAATTGAGTGTTTTTCATATATGTATTAGTGGTTTGTGTGTGGGTCCATTTTTCCACTGAAGGGTCGGCTCTTTTAATATTCATTTTTAAGAACTCTTTGTGTTTTGTGAAAATTAGTTCTTAGATTTTCATTTGTGTTGCTAATATTACTCTGTATTTGCTATTTGCCCCCTTCAATTTCATGAGTTTTCTCCTCAAATATTGGCCATTAATTTTTTAGGTAAATACAGCTAGCACTTTTTAGTGCTAGTGTTTTTTTCTCCCAAGCAAAACATTTCCCAATATTACAAAACTATTCATCTATATTTTTCTTCTATTCTTCTCATGCTTTAGATTTAAATCTCTGACTCACTCAAAGTCAAATTTTATTTGATGTAAGAGATTCTACCTTATTTTTCCAAATAGTTCACAAATCATTCCAAAATAGTCATTAATAATTTAATAATATATCTTTTATTCATTCATTTGTAATACCACCTTTATCATGCACCAAATTTGCATATACTTGTGTCAGTTTCAGGAACAATTTATGTCTACCTCTTTCTGTATGAATTTCATATTATTTTGCTCGAAGTGGCCTTAATTTTTCCTTTTATGTCTGGAGGGTTAGTTAGCCTTCATTCCTTCGTTTTTTAGTTTACTACACACGTGTCATGGTACATATAGTCTCAGAGAAGCTTTTTGAAGAAGACAAGTACTCAAAATGATCACAAGAGCAATGCATTTACATATGCTTAATAGGTGCTAGCCCCTGTTTTAAATTCTCTGACGTTATTGATTAATCTCTGCTATCCTATAAATTCTTTCATTCCTATTTCTATTATAGACTCAAGAAACAGAGTGAAGAGCTTATTCCCTCATCTTCTTGCTGTTTTTCAGTTTAAATTCCCAAGACAAGGGCTCATTAAGTATCTCCATGTCAGAGGCTACTAGCTATGTCAGGAAATGTCATAGGTCACTAGCCAAGCTGTGGATTGGCCCAAATCCAGCTGTAGTCAGGTGAACAGAACACAGCTTCCTAGCCCAGGTAATCCTGTGCCTTGGCTGATATATTGGCATGTCCCTCAGTTTATATCATGTAAACAGCGCTTTCCCTATTTCTTTTAATGCCTTGGAAAAGAATCCCATGTCTACTTTGGAGTTTTGAACATGAACTTCAATAAGATTTCTGGGGGCAGAATCAACCTGCCATAAGAGATACAGGTGAATTCATATGAGATCAGGGATTTTTGCCTTATTAGTACAACTAAAATATTTTAAAACTTCACTAGATTTGCTGGACAGTCAAATTTAATCCTCGAGGTTCATCTAGTTGGCCTGTCAAACACTAAACTTCCAGGTTTAATAAAGACTGGGACTGATACTATGGTAAGTAGTTGAAGTAATACAGAGAAATGAGAATATGTAATTGAAATAACATATGCTAAAAACAGGTGGTATTCACAGCTGAAGTATTAGGAATCTTTGCAATCACCTTCTGATATGGCTTGTATCTAGATGTCCCTCCAAAGTGTCATGTGGTCACAGGTGGGGAGTTTTAAAGGCAGCTGGATTAGGGTGTATGAATGTGGAGTAAGGGTGTGGGTAACATAAACGCCACCCTGGGAATGGGTGGCACCAGTCAATAGATTTGTCGCCTGGATGGAATATAAAGGAGAAGAAAGATGGCAGACTTGCTGCTGCTGATCTGCTGCCTTCTGCCTGTCTTGCCTGGACTGTTTCTTCTCTGTGATGCCCTCTGCCCTGCCACCCTGTCTTGAAGCCAGCTGGCTCTGGACTGAAACCTCTACAGACTGTGAGCTGAAATAAGCCTTTCCTCCTTTAACTTTAGGTGTTGGGTATTTTGCCTCAGCAACAAGAAAAGTAACTAAGGCATCTTCTAAAAGAAAATATTTTTCTGCATGTCTGCAACAGAGGAACATGATCGCTTGATGTGAGAGCATTCCATTTCTCTGTGGTATATGTTGAAGAGGAGTTTGAGTTTTGCATTTATCTGAAAGAGTCTCCAATATTTATGTGTGTAACATTGGCAAATTTTAAGGTGTTGGCATTAACATAAGTTTTTGCAAGTGGTAAATGAAGAAAAATCCAAATGTTGAGGGACTCTAAAAACAGCTGGATCTTTAAGACCATAAAGAATCATTTTGATCAGTGTCTGACTTTCTTGTTAAAGTTCCCTCTGCTTCTTGGCTTTCACTGTTATCTTAGAGAACAAGATCTACTGAAGAGATACGAACGCTAAAACATGGGCGAGCTTGAATGTGGCTTTTACTGGGTCAGGAAACTGGAGGAAATGATTCAGACAGTGAGTAGAAGACCTCATGTGACTGTCCTTAAGTTTTGCAGTTTATTCAAATTTTTAGGAGCTATAAGGAATATGAAAAATGAAAGGAAAGCTTTGGAAATCATCAAGTAAATAGTGATGCGGACGGGTATTTATACAGTCATGTATTAAAATTTTTTGTGTCCTTTATCCCTTTATTGGATGCTAAGATCCTTGCATGTTATATTTGAGTCATTTTCTTAACACTCATAATACTTTATATAGTATCCAATAATCATTGTGCTGAAAGAGAATTTCATCTAAAGCCAAAATTTCACTATCTTAAGGAAACTAGAATCCCATCAGCCCAAAAATGTGAAAAAAAAGCACAAAATTAAAATAGTCTGGGTGAGAGCCTATCTTATAGTGTGGCAAGCTCTTACTACATTAAAATGTATAATTATTCCATTATTCATATTGACTCTTTCTACATGGAGTGATATCTCAGCCAGAACTTTCTAGAAGAGCTTTTTGAGACAATCTACTATCAAAGCATAACCTGAGTGCAGGCCACCATCTAAATATGCTGGGTAAGAGAAGGAAACTGACAGAACCCCAGTTAAAAAGTCATGTACTGAGTTCTATCTTCTACTCTTCTCACTTTAATCTTCTCTGAGAGCTGCTTTCTCCACGAAAATTTATCTTTGTAGCCTCTTTCTTCATATCCTCCAGTAACTTGTTTCAGACCTTCAGAAGGCTGCGGTATTTTAAAATCTGCTGGTAACGAAGTAAGGAATCAGGCAAAGAGTAGTTAATAACTAATGGAAAGGGGGAAGGGCCTTTGGGTTTGGCAATATTGTAAAGTAGTAATCGCTATTATGTCTTTTTTTAAAAAAAAGTTATTGCTATTGAATGATACTTCTCCTTTTGTGTATGGTTTCATTTATCACAGTATTTTATGAAGTTGATAGGATCAGGTGATCTTGTTTTAGAAATAACAAGGGGCGAAATGAAAGCAGAGAGAAATTAGCTCATTTTGCACAGTGTCACTCTTGTCTTAAATTAAAATGTGAGACTTCTATTCAGTGTTTGCAATAAAGAACCAAGTTTGAGATGAAACCATTATAACAGAGGCACAGTATATTAATACCAGAGTCAGTTTCAGACAATAAGAACAGATACTCAGAAAAATAAGAAACACAGTAATTACTGTATTCATCTGCTTTCCTTCGAGGCCAATTAATCGTTAACCTAAAATCTAAGATAAGGTTGATCTTAGGCAAGACTGTGTGTGATGGTCGATTGATTGTGTCAACTTTTAAGAGAAGCTTAACTAAATTGGTTTAGCAATTCTACACCCTAGGATGTAGAGGATCCACCCTAGGGTGGCCCATTCTCTAGATGGTATAAAGGGGAAATGAAGAGGAATCTAGCCCGGCTGGTTTCTTTGGATCAGTTTCGCTTCCCTTGGAGGAGCTCCAGACTTCCACTTGGATCCTTGGAACTCCAGCCCTTCACCTGGATACTTGGGACCTCTAGACCTTCACCTGGACCCTCCAGACCTTCGCCTGGATCCTTCGGACCTCCAGACCTTCGGCTGGGCCCTCCGGATCTCCAGCTTGCAGACGGACCCTCTGCACGCTCCCACGCCTGACTTGTAAGAAGCCCGAGGAAGCCAAACTGTAAGCTCTCAAATATTCATATATCTACCATTGTATCTGTTTCTCTAGAGAATACTGACTAATACACTGTTGATTCTGGGAGTTGTTAGAATTGGAGTTGTTAGATGTTTCTTAATTTAAAGGCCCCCCAAAACAGATTTCCATCTGTTATTACCCAGAGATTGTACCTAAGAGCAGGATGGATAAATCAGTGATTCTTCTGAACTTAAGCATCCAAGATAGGAGCACTGATATTTCCTGGTATTGTCTTTGATTACTTTTTACATGTAAAAGTATTAAGATACAATTCACTCACTTAAAATGGACAGTTTTAGTGTGTTAACTAAGTTGGGAACCATCACAATTTTAGAACATTAACAACACCCCCAAACAAACCCCCTAGCTGTTAACAGTCACTCTCATTTCCTCCCCAACACTCTCAACCTCAGGCTTATAAAACCACCAATTTATTTTCTGTCTCTATAGATTTTTCCAATCCTAGACATTTAATATAAATAAAATCAGACAATATGTGGCCTTTTGTGACTGGTTTGTTTTACTAGCATTCGTTTTCAAGGTTCACCCATGTGGTAGCATATACCAGTACTCCATTGTCTTTATTGCTGAATAGTGTTCCTTTGTGTGGCTTCCTACATTTTTTATATCTATTCATCAATTGACACATTTGGGATGTTTCCGGTTTTTGTCTATTATGGATGGTGCTGCTGTTGGTGAAGTAATGTTTATGTGAACGTAGGTTTTCATTGCTCTTGGTGTATATCTAAGAGTAGAATTGCTGGGTCGTAAGATCACTTGATGTTCAATCTTTGGAGAAATAGCTAGACTGTTTTCCAAAGGAGCTGTGCTATTTTACAGGCCCACTAGTAGCATGTAAGGTTTTTTATTTCCCTACACTCTCACCGACACTCACTCTCTTTTTAAGTATAGCCGTCTTGGTAGGTACGAAGTGGTGTGTCGTTGTGGATTTGATTTACACTTCACTGGTGGTTAATTACGTTGAGCAACTTATTAATGCACTTATTAATCTTTTAATACTCTCTTTGGAGAAATGCTTATTTAAATCCTTTACCCGTTTACAATTTGGATGGTTTTTGTTTTGATTTTTGAGTTATAAGAGATCCTTATGTGTGGGGGCATTGGCCAGAGGTATGTATGAGATGGATATGCAGAGATCAGTGATTTTTTAAACTACAGCTCCCAAACCTTCTGGAAGGCATGGTTAGAAATTAAAAGATATCCTAGAGGGCCACAAGTCAGTCAAATACATTACCTTAAGGAATGAATGTTCTGGTCTTTGTCCTCGTCATACTCCAATTTATCATTTAGATTGGTCCCGAGGTCAGTCATTAAACAGGTCACCCTGATCTTTCCCTGTACTTCCCTGACCCCTACATGAGTCCCTGCCCAGAAGCCCTTCATTTTTCTTTTACCCTTGCTTCCTGGTCTAATCGATAAAAGGCCACCTAAGCTTTAGTTCAGGATTGTCCTCATTAAATTCTTTCATGTTGAAGGTTCTCAGTTAATGGTAGCCTCTCCAGGCCTTCTTGGAGTTTGGATTGGACATTCATTGGCTCTGAGCAATCCTTTGTTTCATCTTTTGTGCCATGTCACAGTCGTGAACTGTGACACTTCTATATTCTAAACACCAGTCCTTTATCGGAGAGATGATTTGAAAATACTTCCTTTTATTCTGTGTGTTGTCTGTGTGGTGTCTTCAGAAGCACAATAGTTCTTAATTTTGACCAAGTCTAGTTTATCTATTTTTCTTCTGTTGCTTATTCCTTTTTGCGCTACAGCTAAAAGCATATTGCTTGAGGTAATGTCATGAGATTATACTTGTTTTCTTCTAAGAGTTTTGTGATGTTAACTCTTAGGTTTAGATCTTAGATCCACCCTGAGTTAATTTTTGTATATGGTATGAAGTAGAGGTCCAACTGCATTATTTTGCATGTGTGCATCTAGTTATCCCAATATGATTTATTGAAATACTCCTCCTTCCCCATGGAATTGTCTTAGCAGTCTGTTGAAAATCATTTAATAATAAACATGAATATTTATTTCTAGAGTCTTGTGTCTAGTTCATTGACCTATATGCCCAGTGTTATGTGGGTACTACATGGTGTTGGTGATTATGTAGTAAGTTTTGAAACCAGGAAGTATGACTCCTCTGACTTTGTTCCTCTTCTGTTGAAATTCTTTCAGTTATTCTGGGTCCCTTTCATCTTCATATTACGATCGGTATGTACATTTCTGCAAGAAAGCCATCTGGGATTTTTATGACGTTTGTATTGAATTTGCACATCAATTTGGGGACTATTTGGCATGGTATCAAATAAGTCTCTGATCACTGAGATGTCTTTTAATTTATTTGGGCCTTTTAAAATTTATTTCGACAATTTTTTTTAGTTTGAAGAGTTTAAGTTTGATGTTTCTTTTATTAAATTTTTTCCTAAGTATTTTATTCTTTTGGATGTCATTATAAATGGACTTGTTTTTTCTATTTCATTTTCAGATCATTCATTGCATCAAATATATTCAAATACATTGCTTTTTGTGTCTTGATGTACTTTTGTTCTGAAGTAAATCTTAAGTTGGTAACAGAAAACAGCTAGTTACAAGAAATAGTATTTGTTTTAAATAGATTGTGCTAATGGAATAGCACATTATATTCTGGACGGAGGTTTCATTTCATTCTGAGGAATGAGATACCTCATTAAAAAGCAGATGCATAATGCAAAGGCATTTAAATATACTATATCCATCAGTAAATGGCTTTTGATGTAGAGTACCCCCAGAATATTGAACACCATCATCTATTTCTGTATGTACTTAATTTTCTCCAGCAACAACAAATAACTAGTGGCATACTAATTCTTTTCTTTCAGTTCTCAACTTGGAACTTAATTCTTCAAAAGGCTTTTCCTGACACATCCACCAATGGTTTTCCTGTACTTAACTGGTAACACATCCTTTGTTTATTTCTTCAATGCTTTCTAAAATCCATAATTATTTTGTTTATTGTTTTCTCCCTCAGAGTAAAAGTTCATGAGAACAGATACTCAGTAATCATTCACTACAGAATCCTCAGTGCATGTCACATAGTGGTTACTTAGAAAAATTTCTGGTGTACAAGTGAATAAATGGATTTTTCAACTACAAGAAAACATATCATAGAAAACTGCTAAACATGGCAAAGCAATAAACAAACAACACTGATGTATTTGTTACTTTTCTAGAGTCAATGGTATGCAAGTGAGCAGATTTAATATAAGACATTTACAAATTACAACGTTTGCACACATAAGGCAAATGCAGGAGAGTGCAGGACATCTACCTACGCACTGGAGACCCAAAAGATCCAATCAAAGGCCGGGAGCCCACAGCAGTCTTATGTACATCAGTGTCTGCACTGAAAGACTGAAGAAATCTATACTGGAGCTGGGGTACGACACTCACAGTGGAGATGAAGACCAAGCTCCTTCGAAGCAAACAGCAGCCATCCCAACAACAGCAAGGCCCCGAGTTCCTCCTGTGATGAGAACAGCCAAGTTCTCTTCTGGAGAGCCAGCCACAACAGAGCTTCTCCTGGGAAACAGCTGGCCTCTGTCTTCTGCTCCTGTTCTCCGTTATGTTATATTGGCAATAAGCTTCAGGTGGATCCTCCACAACCAGAACCACACCAACTCAGTTCTCCTGGGGCTTCCTGCTCAAATTGACCACGATAACTCCACCACAATCCACCCCTGGTCAGCTTGATAAGCAGACGCATATCTTTAAACCATAGACTCCAGTGGCAGATTTGTAAAGAGTTAATATAACTCGATCTATTCAGATTTACATTAACAACACAATTACTGCACTCGTTCCCACACCAGAAACAAATATTCAAAGGCGTCTCAGCACTGATTACAAACAGGTGTCCAAAACCTACACCTATACAAATATAAAACAACTTCATTCTGTCTCTCTTGCTTGTTCTAAATAATTTGTTTACAAAGTACAATTACCAATACAGTGCATCCACATTAAAAAATACGGCTTCAAATTTTAAAACTTCTTTGGTTTCCATTAACTTTAACAACAGAGCACGGCAACACTAACAAATGCCCCACAGGATCTCCTGCACCCCAAATGCATTCTTCCCTTCTGGTCAAAAGCCTCAAGTCATTTTTTCATTGTCCTGCTTCTTCTATACAACCATGTTCTTCTCTGTTCATCTTTGCAATCCGCAGCTCCCCTCTGGCCAAATGCTTCAAATCACTCTGCTGTCTCTCCGCTCTTGATTTCCAACACAGATCTGGCCAAAAGCCCTCAACAGTAACTATGCGGCCGTCCCAACACCAGACTGCACTGAAATTTTTCTGCCACCCAGGCAGTATCTCCCAACACAAGCAAAATGCAAACCATCCTCTGCCAAAGCACACATATACCACCTGGGATCCAGCAGCTGATGCAGGCTTTCCCAACAGAGGCCTCCCAAGCTTCAACCTAATCGGCAGCATTTCCATCAGTTGCTCTGGTTTTCCATGCTCTGACCAAAATCTACCATATAAGTTTAGAGCACTCCAGGGCTGCCTCTTTGGCCGGTCTCTCAAAACCTTTCCAAATTAATTTGAAAGGCTCTTAAGCCACATGGCCAGGCAATGTCACAGCTAGGACCCCACTTCTCTCATACCAATTTCTGTATTTGTTACTTTTCTACAGTCAATGGTGTGCAAGAGAGCAGATTGAATACAGGACATTTACAAATTACAACATTCACACACACAAGGCAATTGCAGGGAGAGTGCAGAATGTCTACCTATGCACTGGAGACCCAAAAGATCCAATCAAGGGCCAGGAGCCCACAGCACTGGCCCATGTATATCCACGTCTACACTAAAAGGCTAAAGAAATCTATACTGAAACCAGGAAATGACACTCACAGTGGAGATGAAGACCAAGCTTCCCCGAAGCAAACAGCAGCCATCTCCAACAACAGCAAGGCCCCGAGTTCCTCTTGTGATGGGAACAGCCAAGTTCTCTTCTGGAGAGCCAGCCACAACAGAGCTTCTCCTGGGAACCAGCCGACCCCTATCTTCTGCTCCTGTTCTCCTTTGTGTTGTGTTGGCATTAACCTTCAGATGGATCTTCTATGTCCAGAACCACAACAACTCAGTCCAGCTGGCGTTCCTGCTCAAGCTGACCACAATAATCAGCCCACCATAACTGACATCACCCTTCTGTCTGCTTTTCATGGGGAGACATACATCAAGATTTACAAATTTCCCAGAAAATGTTTTACAATTGTGTCTGGAGAAGCCAATTGTGTTTAAAAAGAAACTGAGACTATCTGGTTATCATAGCTTAAATCCTCATATTACTTGAGTCATTCAACATTGTATGAAGTAATCTGTCAGTGTTTTTCAGAGAGTAATAATGAGAGGCCTCTAAAAGGAACTTCAGGTTTCTCTAATTCAAGGAGTAGAGCGATCCTTGGTATGTTGTAATATAAATAGTAGAAAACTGACTATGGCAGTGAAGTTGTTCACATCGCATAACTGAGCCAATGCAGAATTTAATTTAACATCTGTATGTGTAATTTTACCTGAGAACCATCACTGCCTAAGCCTTCTTTACTTTGAGCCCCACCTTTATCTAGCACTAGTGTTTGTTTATTTAGGTGGTCTTTTTTTATTTTTAGAAAAACCCTATTTAAAAATATTCACTACATGAGGAGTGACACACACCCAAAAGGATGGTGGGAATAAATATCATGGGTCAGAAAGATTCATTAATTAGCTAAGTGCCTCGACTCTCACATCAGCCTCAAAGTCTGGATTCAAAGATGGTTTCCTACAAAAAGAGATCAGTTAATATTCATGATGGACCTAAAGATTTGCTCTTCAATAGTTGGACTTTTGGACATGAGACGGGTGAAGTGTCTGTGGTATACTTTTTGTCTGTCTTGGGAAGGTTAAAGAAAGGATTTTTAAAATCAGCATACATTTAAGTCCCAGTAATTCTATGTGTCAGAATAAAGCCAAGCATTTGGTTATTTTGCCTAGTTAATTAGACATTCTGAAATCTTTCCTTCTATTCTGTAGTTTTCATCCAGATTTATGTAGCTTCAAAATGTCCTCTAGCCAATTACATACTTACAAGATAAATGCGAGATTTTAAGAGTGTTCTGGAAACTTTGTGAAAAAGACTACATTTTTCTCCTATGAATGGGGGCATATTTTATTGACGATTTGTAGAGACAGAGGACTGAATTTGGAGGACAAGACCAAACACAAAGCTGAGCCTTTCAGGGGGCCGAGGGCAGTTCTTGTTCACATAAATCGTAGGTTTGGGTTTCTGGCTCCATTGTAGTGCTAAGAAGAGCAAAAGCTGGAAGACTAAGAATCTCTGTTCAGTGATAAAATGTTGAGGAACTTGAGGTTTTGTGTTTTAGAAAATTTAGTAAGCCCAAGTGGATTTGAGACAGTTATTCCTAATAATATTGTACCCTGCTTAATTAGAGAACACGATCGACTTTTTCCCAAAAGCGAGCCTGGAAAAGTTACAGGCAGGAGAACTTAAATTATCTTTCTCTAAAGAAATCGTGTTAGTTCTGAATTCCACAGATTTCACATAGTTCCTGGCACACAGACATTCGATAATCATATTTAGAGATGGGAGCTGGTTCTGAAAGCATTGAGAACTTTCAGCTGTAGCTTTCTGGACTCCTAAGAGTGAGTGGAGGGTGGTTTCAGCTGGAAAGGAGGACACTAGTTTGGAGGTCTTGATTAGTGAGGGAGTCTGGAGTACGCGCTCCTTGGGTATTTCTTTCCCTTGCCTATCCAAGACTTGCCAGTGTTACAGCCGCACTGCCTGTCCTGATCTAGTTAGTACTGTCACACAATTTCTACCGTATCTTAGATGATTCCTTTTTCCTACATGATTTGCTTGATTTTTACCTGCTGTATTGATTTTGGCAGGGCAGAGACCTCAGTGCCAAGACATATGGCTGATGCCTTAAAATGCCAGAGTTTCCAAGGAAATAACATGAACCTCCCCAAAGAGGGATCCTGACGTTAGAGGCCAAGATCATAGAGGCTGTCTGATTTCTTCCTGATAAAACCCCGTTGTTGTGCAGATGGGAGGGAAAGGTATTGGGAAGAGAATCATCAAATGTTGTAATGGAAGGAAAGGCTGCTGATTGCTGTGGTCTCAATGTTTATCATCTCCCACAATTCATACGTGGAAACCCTAATTCCTGATGGTATTTGGAGCTGAAGCTTTGAATGGAGATTAGGTTATGTGGGTGGAACCTTCATAAATGGGATTAACGTCCTTACAAAAGAGGCTGCCCCAACAAAACCCTTCACCTCCTCTGCTGTGTGAGGAGCAGCGAGGGGCACCATCTACGAACCCAGAAGTGCCCTCCCTAGATGGAGAATCTGCTGGTGTTTTGATGGTGGATTTCCCAGGCTCTGGAACTGTGAGAAATAAATTTGTGTTGTTTATAAGCTACTTTGTCTGTGGTATTTTACTGTAGCAGCCTGAAGCAACTGAGACACTTACATAATACACCCCTTTAGGCCAAGTAAGAATGATTCTTAAATGAGCTAGCTCCCTTGGCATGTTGGGAATCAAGGAATCAATAAGTAATTGTCCCAAATTCTACAAATTCCCTTGTTCTTTGTTCCCCTGCCCTCCGCCTTCTTTTTTTTCCAACCTCAGCCAAGAATTCTGCAAGATCATAGACACTGCAAAATGTCCTGGAACCAACAATATACGTATGCAATGACCTTTCCAGGTCATTTTAATTCTAATCTGCAATGTAGTCTGAACATGACTGTATTGAGAGTCAAATAATTTATAATAATTAGTGAGCTCTCCTTTTTCCCCAAAGAATCCCCATCACTCCTTTTGATATTCACAATAGGACTTCCTCCACTTATCTTTGATTATGTCAGAACTTGGAAATTATTTAAAAGATGCCAAAAGGAACCTGAGCACATTTTTCTCATCAAACCAACTGACAGATATTAAATAACCTCCAGCAAAACATGCCCAACCAGTGCTTCTGGAGCTGTTGCAGAGGACCCTTGGCCTCGGCCCTTTAATGAATGGTCCCGGGCAGGGAATAAGTCCCAGGCTGCAGCACCTGCTTCTGGAGAAGACGCATGTGCAAGCCCTTCTGAAAAGGTTTCCAGGGAAACTGTATAACTTCTATTCCTTGTTCTGAAATTTATTAAGCACTAAACGTGCCTGCTAGTGCCTGGAGTTCTCATTTGAAATCAGAAGCTGAGGAAGAAAAGTGTTTGCCTGAAACACACCCACATACCCAGAAATCATTTGTATGCTTCCCTCACTAAATGTCAGCTGCATACTCAGCTGGGGAGAACTAAATGACCTGGGTTCATTTATGGGGTGAAAGACAGGGAGGATTAACTCCTGTTGGGCGAAGTGCTTTTCTTTCTGTCACTGCGATGGCTACTAATGAATGATAGTCATGTTTGGATTGAGCATTTGTGTCTTCTCGGGCCCTATGTACATTAACCACGTAGACAAGGCAAATACCAGAATGTCTTTATGGACCCTTGTCAAGATGCAAGGAAATACTTGAGCAAGAAAATCACAGGAAACTTGTCCAAAACATTCGCACCTGTCTTCACTGAAGCCGAAAGATTTTGAGATTCTTGGGCTGTTCCCCGGCCCTGTTTCCATGATGATTGGGGTAAAGCCCTGCAGCCCTTTCCACCAAATGAGCCCACATCCTCAATCAAAATGGATTGGCCTGGAGGCAGATTCCTGACCAAACTGAGCTAGTATAAGGTAATGGGATTGCACAGGTGCTGGAGGTTTAAACTAGATAATAAAACCAGAGGAGAGAGGTAGCCCTGATTTACCTGCTCCACGCCAAGAGAGAGCTAGGGTGAAGGGAGACCCTGAAGAACACAGCAAAAGATAAGGCAGGAGGGTGGGGAGAGAAGACAGAGTGGAAAGACTTTTGATGGTTGTGGGGAGACTTGGGTATACTTTCCAATCCAAGGTTTTGGGAGACAGATTTATATTCTCAAAACAAATCCCGCTTTGTACTTCAGTTAGCGTGATTTTGTGTTACTCCCCCCGAAAGGCTCCTCATAAAACATTTCCAAGTGGCTGGATCTGTGGGTTGTTGGTCTTTCCATTTCTGGTCTAAGCTGTTTGTGTCGTAGAGCTTCCTCTTATGCCCTGCCGAGATGTTGTCTGCCCGCACAGTCTGGTCATGCTCTTCATACTGGGTGTGGCCAAGTGACCTAAGCAGGAATCCTGCTCCCTAGTCATGTGGCGCTTTCTGGTGGGTGTGTCAATACGGCTTTTGAAAAATTAAAAAAAATTTTTTTAGTAGATCTGCCACTAAGCAGGCTACAGATGGGAAAACACAGAGATTCAAATTTTTTCCCAGAAAGGGAGATTCCCAGGCTTAGGGAGACTTTGGAGTAGATATGGAAGGAAACTTTCAGAGTCCAGCTCCATCTCTTCTTCTTCTAAATAAAAATCATGAAGCCCAGAGAGGCAGACATGGCTTGCCCTGAGGTAGAGCCTGACTCCCTACTTCCTGAGTACTTTCCTCAATCCTGTTCTGTTCTAGTACTTTCTTAATGAAAAGAGAGTTTAGATTCCTGAGTTCTTTCTTCTGGGCTATGGTTGTAATAGATAAAATATTTATTGGCTATGGTTGCCAGCACCTTTGAGAAATAAAGGGAAAGTAGAGCTGAGAGATGACTTCATTTATTCCTTGGTATCAAGTGGGCCTGCTGCCAGTTGCATTTCTGAACTTTCCAGTGAGATGAATCAACACACTCTTTTTTTACTAAGTCATTTTGAATTGGGTTTCAGTCACTATCTAAAATGTATTACTACATGGCCATATCATTATTGCCCTTTAAAGTTACTTACGCCTTTTAGCTCCACACAAAATAAATCCAACTCCCTCTGCTCAGCTTCAGGGTATTTTAGATTTTGCCCATTTTACTCTTTGTTTCTACTCTTTTGCTGCTCAGCAGATATTCCTGCCATGAGATTTCTTGACCACTTTGTGTTTTTACCTGGCATTGGCATTGCCTTTATCTTACTGTGTCCACTCTCACCCCATCTGGACTGCTCAGACCACAAGGTGAGACTCTATTCATACATCAAGAGCTAACTCAAATGTCGCCTACTCTAGGAGCCCATTCCTGGTCCTTGAGAACAAACTCTTAGTGCCTTGTGTTTTCTTGGTTCTTTATTTAAACCTCTGTTATAATGCATCCCATCCTGTCTCATCTTTCTAGTCAAGAGCTGGTCCCTATCTCTGGTCTCCATCCTAAGAAGGCATCAGCAGGTGATGGTTTAGGACAAATTTTCATTCACTGGAGTCAGGGGTGAATGTTCCTGTTCCCTCCACCAGATGGTGCCTGACTTGTGCGGGTTTCCCCAGGGTCCCTAGCACAGCCGAGTGTCTTGCACCTAATTACACTGAACAAAAGGCTGCTGAGTAGAGTGGGTTTGGTCCCAGGGGATTCCACACTCATTTTCATATGGGTTTTGGTGGTACTGAACCAGTTTCATTGCTGCCATCTGTGATCTTTACGCTTCGCTACGCCTCTTAGTGCTCAGCCAGTTCTAGCTGCCTTTGGGTAACTAGTGGTGGCGTTAGCTAAAATCTAAATGCAGGCAAGAGAAAGCATGACCAGCAGCTCTTCAGGTGGGCAAGGTGTTTGAATGTTGATCATCATCTTTTCCTAGTCGAGGATGAGAGGCTGTGATTGCTATTAAGAGTGGCATCTCTGAGCTGGGGATTGGGGGGTCCCATTAGATAGTTCTTGATGGTTTCCATTAGCTTCGACACCTGCCATTGAACTTGTGCCTTTGGTAAAACTAGAAGGAAAAAGAGGGAGAATAAGAAGTGGGATCACTGTTTTATGAAAGGGCACTCAGGAAGAACTCCTTTTCTGTCATCGTCGTCATCAGCCTCATCATGTGAGTGCCTGCTGGGTACGTGGTCCAGCTCAAAGATCGAGGAGGACCAATCTTATAAAGGTGGAGTTGTACAGAATGTAGTTAGACCGAAGTGGGTTTGTCTACATGTCTGTGTAAATACACATGGGCATTTAGTTGTCCTTGTGCTTATTTGTACAAATCAGGCTTTTTGGCCTGAAGGTTTCCAGACAAGCTGAAACTAGCAGACTATGCACATGAATTATTCTTTACTTGAGGGAGGGGCAGTTTGCTGGGGATCAAACTCAGGGTTTTGCGCTTGCTAGGCAAGCACTCTACTGCTGAGCTAAATCCCAACCCCTGCACACAGATTATTCTTAGGTTACTAACTACAACTGCTGTTTACAAATCCTGATGATGGTTGTGACTGTGCTGTTTTTAGAGAGACTGATATTTCCAAGCAACTACTCTGTTCCTGGCGCTGTGCTACGTTCTTTCACGTACATTAATTACTCTGGCTTCTTTAATCTTCAAAACAACTTTTGCTAACTAATAGATTACCCCAAAGTGAGTGGCCATCAAACCACAATACTTACTATTTCATCATTTCCACAGATCAGGAATCCAGGCATGACTTGGTTGGGTCCTGGGTTCATGACGTTCCGCAGGGCTCTGCTTGAAAGACACAGCCTCACAAACTGCCCTGTTGCTGGCAGAAGTCAACTCCTCTCGTGCAGGTGGCAGAAGTCCTCACCGGCTTCCTCGTCTTGCGGACCTCCCCATAGTGCATGCCAAGACACGGCAGGCAGCACCATCCAGCTGAGCATGTGAGAATGAGCGAGCTAGAGGATGCCAGCAAGCCAGAAGACAGGGGCTTTTATAACCTAGACTTGAAAGTGATGTTATATCCCCTTTACCATATTGTGTTTGTTAAAAGCAAGTTGCTAGACCCAATCCATACACAGAGGAGGGGATCACACGAAAGCACAAATACCAGGAGGCAGAGATCACTGGGGACCATAGTAGAGATCTATCTGCTACGGAGATGGATACTAGAATTCTCATTTTTCAAGTTAAAAAAAGGGAGGCACCATTTGAAAAATCAGAGGTGATAGATGAGGCAAGTGTATATGCACTTCATCATATATGATGAAAATTCATGTCTCTGAGTAGCATTTCTCAAGCCCAGCTTGCCATCTTCTGAGCCTCCTTGTTTGTTTGGCTTTCCTCACTTGCAGAACCTTCTGTCCCATAGAGCCTCACTACACAAAGTGCAGTCTGGAACCAGTATCCTCGGCCTTGCCCGGGAGGCTGTTGGAAACGCAGCCTCTCAGACTTCACCCCAGACCATGCAGTCAGTCTGCATCTCCGGGAGGGCGTGTGCACATTACCATTTAGGAAACATCGATCTCCTCTTTAGGGCTCTCTGCTGATGTCACATGTCTCTGTGCCCTTCCCTCTGCTGGCCCTGACTATTTCAAAGCCGGAGAAAATAAAGGTTCTTATCACCTGTCACCTTGTATAAACAACAAGGAAGTAAGAGTAATAATGGGGTCACTATCAATAAGACAGAGCAGGAGCCATTGAGATGGATCATCACAGACAACAGACAATTAATAATGGAAGTTGGCATTTGACTCTAGAGTGAAATGCTGCTAAACTATACAGAAAGTGAGTCTTCCTAAATTATGTTTTATTTAGGCAAAATAGATTAATCACAAAAACATTATGCTATGTGGAAGAAGCCAGGCCTAAAACATAACGTATTGTTTGAGACCATTTAAATGAAATTAAAAAAAAAGAAGGTAAAACTCTAGTGATAACATTTTATTGGTTCTTAGGCATTAAGAGAGGTGGGGGAGAGTTTACCACAAAGAGGCACAAGAGAACTTTCTTTTTTGGGAGGGATAGTGCTGGGGACGGAACTCAGGGCCTTGCATTTGCTAGGCAAGCGCTGTACCACTGAGTTAAATTCCCAACCGCTAGGGAGCTTTCTTGAATGATGGAATTATTCTTCATCTTGACTATGGTGATAAATACATGAGCATATGCATTTATTAAAACTCTTCGATTTGCACACACATTTAAAAATTGGCAATTTTTATATAAGTTAATCTTCAATAAAGCAGATAAAAAAAGTAAATGTAGTTAGCACTGTCAATTCGTTCTAGTTTTTCTGATTTTCTTCAGTCCCAGAACCCAGGAGCTAATTTACATTGATTAGAATAACTCATCAAAGAAGGGTGCTATTTAGAAGATTTCTTGGTATCTGATGTTGACAAAGAATGAAAATTATTTCTCCTTTGAAATCCTACTGGGATGATGACACCATACTAGGAAATTATTAAGATTTCCATACTTTAAAGTACTCCTAAAAGTCATATTCCAGTGATGCAGCTATTGAAATTTTTTGATTTCCTTGAAAAGGAAAGAAATAATCATCAAGTATTAACTCCAGGCCAGACGCTGGGCCTACCTAATGCTTCATTTTTACTATTTCATTTAATCTACAAAGTAATTCTATAAAGTAGATGCTGCTTCCTTTCCAGTTTGCAGAGGAGAGAGCTGAAGCTTAGAGAAATTAGACAACTTACTCAGATGACAATTAGCACTTGGATTTGGGGTGATCTAGTGCCAAAGCCACTTAACCACCCTCTCACTGCCCCATCAATTCTAAACTGCTCCAACACCATCTTCCTCAGATTCTAAAATGGATTGTCCCCAGTCGCTGGCTGAAGGGCCACCCTGTGTCCACAGCCGTCCATGTTTACTCTGCATTTTTTCTGGGATTTTGTGAGTCTCCAACGTGGTGGAAGCCTGCAGATGTGCTTGGAGCAATTAAAACCTGAGCAGGGAGTTGCTTCAACGCAGAGAAATTGTCTTCTCTGGTCTCTTGAATCAAGGATTGAACAGAGCAGAGCCTGGAAGGATTGGGGATTTGGCAGTGGTTTGTGGCCAGGGGACTTACCAGGGAGAAACCCTCAGGTGGCTTTGTAGAACAAGAACAGGGGCATAGTGATTATACAAAGGAAAGGTGCAATCTGTGTGTGTATGTGTGTGTGTGTGTGTGTGTGTGTGTGTGTGTGTGTGTTTGGGCACAGAAGGTGCTCTTCAGCCATAACCCTTACACATGACTGCAAATGGTGGGGGTTATGGTGAGGGATCTCTGCCAGACAGTAGGAACCCATTTTAACGTTTAAGTAGAACAGAAAGATTCTGAGTTTGAGTCTCAGAAGACTGCTCATCTGCTGCGTAGAGACACAGACCTGCAGCCACGGTGCCGCAAAAGGACTCTGTCTTCTTTTGGATGTCCCTGTCCCCGCTCCATCCTCCAAGTCAGAGTGCCAAGGGCCTGTGGCAGGGCTCAGAATGCTCTCCTAGAGGAGGCATTCTTAACAAAGCGGTGGGAAGAGAGGCTCACTCAGTCTTACTGACGACACAGCACTTACAAAACGCTGGTATTTATGAAAATGAGGCTGCTCAGGCTTCCGGGTGCGGGGGTGGGGCTCTCCAATGGGAGCAGAGAGCTCTCTAAGGCTGCAGGGCTGCGGGAGGTTTGCAGAGCCTAGAAGAGGTGCACCTGGTGAGCGGCCCTCGCTGACGGGACAGGTGGCCCCCAGAGACCCTGCTCCAGTAGCATCTCGGTCCTGCGGGAGGGTCAAGGCCATCGGCTGGGGCCGCAGGTCACCGTCAGGGAGGGTCTGATAATGCGGGGAACTGCAAGGCAGTCATTCTTATGCTCCAAAGTTCCAACAATAGCTTTGTTACCATTGTTTGATAATTTTTGACTTCCTAGGATTTTTTTTTCTTTTGAGAAACAAATTTCTCTGAGCTTTTAATGAGAAATGATGTAAACTAAGAGATGTGACTAACATGCAGACTAGTTTTTTTTTTCCAAAATGAAAATACCTAATATTTCTCTCCTCATTAGGAAATTCAAATAATGAAAGTCAAGTTTCCTCAAAGCCAGGAGAAAAATAAATGCAAAGTAAAAACATTACTGGGGGATGGTGTGAAACACCCTTCAAACCATTTTGGGATTTTTTTGGGTTTGGTGGTACTGGGGCTGGAACCCAGGGGTTTTCGATCACTGAGTTACATTCTCAGGCCTTTTTATCTTTTATTTTGAAGCAAGATCTTGCTAAATTGCCCAAACCGGCCTCAAAATTGCAATCCTCCTGCCTCAGTCTCTACAGTAGCGGAGTTACAGATGTGTGCCACCACGCTCAGATGTCCAAGTTTTTAACACATATACAAACCTACCTCTTAACTTGATGTGATTTTAGAGCCATAGTGTCCTATAACCGCCATGTTTCATTCCTTAGTTGGTTACAGAACTACCTTGATGCTAGTACATTTTGGTCTGGTTTGTCTTTTCAGGGTCTTCATTTATAGTCCACCGTATCAAAGTGATTGAATTAACCAAGCCCCTTCAGAGAGACTTTTAGGCATTTATTGTTTGTTGGTTATGACAAAGAATGCTAGTAACTAGTTTTGACCATAAGTGTTTGCACATTTGTACAATAATTTCTGAAGGGTAAATTCTTCAGAATGGATTTGGACTTTGTAGATGTGGATACCCTCTCCATTTTGATAAATATCGAGAGGGTATCCACATCAATTTGCCAACCGGCACCAACGCTTTCAATGTGTGACAAAGGACCCTTTCTCTCAAATCAGTACCAGACATGCGTAGTATAGATCTTTGGTAAGCTGGTGAGACAATGAATTTAAGTTACTTTAATTTGCACTTGTTTTGTTAACAGGGACTCGGGGCCCAGAATTCTTGGATTAGGTGAAAATGAAAATAAGTCAACAGAAGAGAACAGAACTCTTACAAAATCCCAACTTCTTTTATTTTCTTCACTTAGTTAAATTACTAACTTATTACATCATCATGAAAAGCAAACCCAGTGCACCAAAGATAAGAATTTGCTTCAGAAACTTATTTTCTAAAGTTTTTTAGTTTATTTCAAAAAATAATTCATTTCCATTAATACAGAACCAACAGCTTCCAAATCATGCTATACAATTCCTATATCTAACATTTTTAAAAAAATCACCTTCTGCAAAAGATATATTTACCATTTTAAATTTTTTTTAGAAATCAAAAGTTTCATTTGGTTGACATATTTTATCTACAGTATCCTCCTCCTTTTCCCCCAAAGATCACTCAAGCCAGACAAATGCAGTCCTTTGGGATCAGGTCTAAAACATCTGCTTCGCTTCCTTTCAGCGCCTGTGGTTCTGCTCCAAGAGCAGTGTTTTAGGCCCTCGTGTACAGTCACAGCGATGAAGTATTTTGGTTCCACCAGAAGCAACATTTTGATCCAGGAACTTTATCCATGCTCGTGTGGACCTGGTCTCTATGTGCAAAGCTGGGCCCAAAGCCAGCGTTCGGGCACACACAGCACCAGCTGCAGGCGACCTGTGTGGTCACCCACACTGCAGGCCCCACGCTGAGACAGGCACTGGACTTGGTTTAATGCTCTGCTGTTACAGCTTAAGTTTCTTAGTCATTTTGAACAATGGTCTCCCCATTTTCATCTTTCACTGAACTCTGCAAATTTTGTGTCCAATCTTGAACACACATAGAAGTTGCTTCACCCTGATTCATTTGACTTGTGATTTGTATTTTCATTTGGCATTTGAATAGTCCCCTAGCAATAGAATTAACCCTAGTTCTAAAACATTTTCAGAAATATAAAAATTGCTGGTCATGAAATTCTTTGGGTACAGTAGAGGAGGGAAGATACAAAGGTGAGTTTTGTTTATCTGTAAGTCTATACACTGAAATCACATACTCATTAGAATATGGAAGAGTAAAGCTCAATGTGAGTTTATATCTCTACCTCTCTCCACATAGTTCAGCTTTATGAAAGACTCGGTTCATTTGAAGAGCAAATACGTATGGATATACATCAATAAGCTAAATATAAATACATTCCTTTGCAATTCTTTTATCATCAAGATGATTATTTCAGCAATTCAAATGAAAAGCAGAATCTGTGAAAGATCTGAGGTTAGCTATTCTTTTGGTGAGTCTTTTTTTTTTTCTTTTTTTTTTAAGGATTGGGGATTGAACTCAGGGCCTTCACAGTGACTTACTTCCTCAACCTTTTAAAACCTTTTAAAATTAAAAAAAATTTTATTTTGAGACGCTGTCTTGCTAAGTTGCCCAGGTCGGGCTGGAATCTGTGATCCTCTGCCTCAGCCTCCCAGAGGCTGAGGTATTGTGGTATTGCAGGCGTGCACCACAACGCTTGACTTGGCTTGGCTACTCTTTAAAACACCCTCTTCCAGCTAAAGTCATCCTACTACAGTGATTCATGCATACCCATGTGTCAGCAGGATAGCTTACAATAGCTAAATCATGGAAGTGGCCTGTATGACCATCAACAGATGTGTGGATAAAGAAAATATGGTACAGATACACAATAGAGTACTACTCAGTCACAAAGAAGGATAATTTTGATCCATTTATAGGAAAATGGGTGGATCTTGAGACTGTAATGCTAAGTAAATTGAACCAGCCAGAAAAGGTTAAATATCATATGTTATTTCTACTCTGAGAGACCCAAAATATAATTTAAAGAGCAAAGTAAACAGTCATCTTAAAAAATAGGGAGGGATACCAGTAGAGACAGGAAATGGATCTGGGGAGTAGTAGAGGGGAACAGGGGAATAAAAAAATGATCAAAATGCAATAAGTATATGTATATGTATCAAACGCCAAGCTAAATGTCCTAAAAAAAAGTCTGTTAAAAAATTAAGTATCCTCTTCTGAATTAGCATAGTTCTTCCCATTTTTCTTCAAAAGAATGGTAAGAAATTATAGTCTAGAAATGTCATAAAATGTCTAAACTGCATTTATAGAAAGAAATAAAATTTCACTATGTGACATAGTCCTCTGTACAGGGGGTAGAGCAAAACTTTAAAAGGAAGAGTTGCCTGGGAAGAATAATTCTCTGTAGACACCTACATGCTGGGAAAGGCTCCAGGGCAAGCAGACACCACTGCCTACACCTTCCAAGGCCACGCCGGGCTTCTTCCCTGTCTGTGTGTTAGAGGCACTCAGAGTACGAAGAGAAGTACTGGTGTCTGGGCCTCATGTCACATGAATTAATTTATAATCTCAGAGTGGAGCTCAGGAATGATATTTTTAAAATGTGTCCCTGGTAATTCTTACTGTTTATAGCCAGGGTTAAACCGTACTTGGCTTTTGCACACACCAAAAGAAAGGCTTTGGCTACATTGGCAGTTAAATAGGCATCTAGTCTGAAAATTGACATCTGATTGTACTTAAATGTAGACATCGTTAATTTCATAGTTACTTCTATGTAATTTCTTAACAGTAGGTAAAGATATCAGATAAATAATTTAACGATCTCTCTAAGGTTGCTCAACACTTCCAGTAAGTGGCAAGATATTTAAGAGATGAGGATACTTTTTAAAGAAAGATATCACAATTGTTTTTAAGAAATCTGGAATGTGTCAAAATCCAGAAGTCCTTCAAACTGAGACATGCATAGGGCAAGTAGTGTTCTTCTAAAATAGGAATATTTTCTTAGCTAACAAATAGCATTTTCCATTAAAAAAAAAAAGACAGAAAAAAACCGTTTGGGCCAAAAATTTCAAATTAAGGCATTTGGAAACTAATTCATATTCTCTAGACTGCCCCCTTTAATAATACAAAAATTCAGTAAGTGTCTTCATAATTATGTACCTACAATTCTAGTAATCCTAGAGTAGAAATTCTTTTCCAACTAATTTTTTGAGTTTTAGAGATGAGTTTGAGTTTTAAAGATGTCCCTGAAGATTTCCCAAGTCTGAACAGGGGTATGCGAGAGTGGCAACTTGGGAAGAAGGAGAGCAGGGAAAGGGGAGAGAGAAGACATGCAGACATAGAGTCCCTTTGATTACTTGCTGTTCCCGTAGGGCTGGGGATGGGGGAGAAGGTTACAGGAATCCTACTAGGTCATTCACTGTCTGGGCAGTGCCGAGACAAAAAGTCTCATCTCTATTTCTCATATCCATTACACTGCAGCCAGAACAGAGACGCAAGATTCAAATTCTGCTCTGTGTGTGTGTGTCCACTGTAAAAGGCTAATTGCAGAACACATTGAGAAGACTAACTTGGGTTCCTAGCTTTAGTATACAACAGACATCTGCAGACACAGGGTGGGGTGGGGTGTTTGGAAGTATGAACAAAGGAATGAACAATGTTACAATGATTACATATTTTTCTGTAAAGACCTTAAAGAACACAAAGATAAGCAAAACTGAGGGCGAACCCAGATGAAAACAAGTGCCTTCAATTATTCTAAAGAACTTCTGGAGCACTCATTAATAAGAGCATCAAAGTGTCAGGCACAAGAAAGAGTCATCGCTCTGTTTAAACTGAGAATATTCTTCAACATGACTGAGGTAAATGAGAAGAAACAGACCTGCAAATAGAACCAGCCTTGGTATTCACCAAACAACCAGTGGTGCTGCCTCTTCTGTCTCCAGTGAAGAGTTCATCTAGGGAAAGAGCTATATTTCCTGAGTGCCAGCTTCTACTTTGTCCTACTGCATTTTAATTCCAACTTTGGTGCCTGGCATGCTGTTTGAAAAGCTTTAGAACACTGTTTTCATTCTAGTCCAAAGTATTAGGCTGAGTGTTTCTCTCCTTGTTTGATGCCAAGAACAAGATGTAGGAACCAGTTAAATTGCACAGTCCAGCCTTTGTCTCTGCAGACTTCAATCTGATCCAGAAAATACTTTTTAGCATCCTCCTCACTTTTCCCGACTGTCAGGGCATCCCGGATGTATTCAATGTCTTCTTTGCTTGTTAACTGGGGCATTCCTGTCATCAGCATCATGGAGAACAGGATGATCAGAAGGTTTGTGTGATGGCGAAGGGCTAGATAAGCCTTCACACAGACTTCCTGGACAGACGAGAAGAAAACATGGTCATCAGTGTTATAGTAACTACAAGCTGAAAGAATTGGTTCATTTGAAGAGCAAACATGTATGTGTATGCATCAGTAAGCTAAATATGAATACACTCCTTTGTGATTCTTTTAGCAACAAGATGATCATTTCACCTTGCTGCATTGGAATGCACACAGCTTTACTGCTCTGAGAAGAAACCATCACAAGCTAGACAGATCTCCACCACAGATGAAAAACTTGATGTGAATAAAACCTGTTTTTATAACCTCTTAAACACATCAGTGTAGTTGTCTGGATCCAAGGTGTGTTCAAGGAAAGCTAGATGATTCAGTTCAGCTTCATCTTATCTCCTAGTCTACCTTTTAAATTTATTTCTTAGGAAATTGGGGGTAGAAATATCTGTGGGCTCCGAAGAGGAATGAGTCACTTTTGAACAACATCCTGGAATCAATAAAGTTGATGTAAGCAAAAATAATGATTGCCAAGAGCTAATGAAGTCCAAAGCAATGAAGGAGATACAGTGTGTCTGCGAGTTACGTGTTCATTTTTATTTTATGCTTTGTTCTTGTCTAAGAAAACAGCTGAATCAGGATCTCTCTGTCTGATTCTCACAATTATTGATCTTTGGAATTTTAATACGAATTCTGAACATTGAGTGAAAGAAAGGCTTTTACAAAATACTATAGCCATGCTTCCTCAAAAAGCTTTGGAGCAGGTGATACATGTGAGTTATGACCACGTATAAAGGAACAGGTATGATTATACCATTTAAATTGTTCCAAAGCGTAGAATAAATGCAAGGTTTTCAACTCTGTAACATGAGAATAATCCAACTTTATCATGATAACTTGATAAAGATAGAACATCAAAGAAAACTAAGTTTAATGATTATAAATATAAATATTTTAAATAAGATAATGAATAAAATGTTAAAAGAATAGCATTCCATAGCCAAATAGTTTATTCCCACCCTGCAAGATTAGTTCATTAAAAAGCATTGCATTAACATTCATTTCTGATTTTTAAAAAAGTAACATGTAAATTAATATGAAATGGAAGTGTAACAGTGTGAGGAATTATCTGGTGTTATCAAAATAATTCTGAATAATGAAATGCCAGAAAAAGAAATGAAGTATAAAAATCAGAAAAGTAAAGGTAATATTACTCCTTCAAATGACACAATTGTTTTCTTGGGACACTGAGGGATGAAAAATTCCAATATTATTGTAACTGGTTTTTTTAAAAAACTACCCTTTTACAAAAATGAATAAATACAATGTAAACAGGAGCCATCAGTTGGAGAGTATAGTGTGAAAACAAGTGCCATTATAGTGGTGACAAGAATATGATACCCAGAATGAACACAAATACAGAAATATGCAGAATCTATTTTATAAAAGACCGTAACACTTTACAAAGTCACATAAAAGGAAGCTTCACTGCAGGGAGCAACATGGCATGTTACTCAGAGATAAACTGCTTCTCTTCAACATGGGAATTATTTTCATATTATTTATAAGCAATACAATTTCAGTACAATTCTGATTGGTTATTTAAACTCAGAACCTAGATAAGGCTTTTAGTTCATCCAGAATAATTAGGGCCTGAGAGGATATTTTGAAAAAGAACAGTAATGAAAATCACTGCTTGCCACAGCAGGTATTAAAACATTTTACAGAACTATAATATTCAAGAACAGTATGAAACAGTATTTATTCTTTCAAAAAAGGACAAGAAATTTGTGAAAGTGCAAAGACACATGGAAGTCTGATATAAAGATGGTTCTCAAATTGGGGGCGATCTATTATTTGATAAATGAAGCCAGCCTGGCAAATCATTTGGGAGAAGAATAGAAGTTGAAGTTTTATTCTATGTGATCTACCAAAATAAATTCCAGATGAATTAAAGACTTCAATGTAAAAAGGGCAACTATTTAAACAGCTGTGGATTGGGAAAGCACTTTAAGAAGAATTCCAAGGTGGAAAAGAGGCAGAGGTTACAGAAACTTAAACACTTTATAGGAAAAAAGAGAGCTATAAACAATTATTAAAATGACGAAAGGCATATTCGCAACACGATACCTCACTCTCTCACTCCCAAACCTTCAAATACTTCCTATAAATCGGCAAGAAAGAGAGGAATGGTTGGCCAAAACTAAAGGCCACAGACAAATATGAGAATTCACACTGTAAGACATAAAAACAGATAACCAACCTGTGAAAAACCCTCAACTTCATTAGTAGTCAAATAAACGAAACACAAAATGAGATGAAAAATTCCCCAATAAATTTGAGCTGCGGGGGAGGGTTAAAGATAATGCCCAATGTTCATTCACCTTTAATAGGCTCAAGGTAAATGGGAACAGGTTTAACTTTGTCTGCAGATTATCTGCTAAAATGCATAAAAATCTTTCCAATTCTAATACTATACAACTGAAGTATGGTGGCGGTGACGTAACTGATGGCATTTGTCAACACCCATAGAACCGTACAGGTGAAAAGAGTGAATTCTGCCTCAAACAAGTGACTTTAAAATGATCTAAGCCCATGGAGGTGGTGCATATCTGTCACCCCAGCACCCTGGAGTGCTGCGGCCGGCGGACTGCAAGTGTGAACCTGTCATGGGAGTCTTAGTGACTCAGGCAGAGCTTGTCTCAAGATTGGGAAAAAAAAAAAAAAGGCTGGAGATGGGGCTCAGTGCGAAGGCCCTGGGTTCAATCCCCAGTACTGCGGAAACAGAGACGACGACAAATCCGTATCATTTGACCCAGCAATTTCCATGTTAGGAATTTATCTTTTTGAAAAGCTGGATAATTTTGTAGCGGTTTATCCATAAGAAAGTTTACTAGAACATCAATTAAAACTGCGGAAACTGGAAGGCAACCTAAATGCCCACAATAGGAGATGGATAAGAAAAGGTTTATGAATTGTACCTGCAGCTGCACACTCTGCAGCTACAGGGGTGATATTGTAGAAGAATATTTTAAAAGCATGTAAATGTGTTTAGGTTAAGAATAAAAACACGCATGGTATCATCTCACTTGGTCAGTGAATCCCAGGTATTTATATGGAAAAAAGAATGAAAGTTCGCAGGTCAAAATGTTCATAGTGATTTTTTTTTCCTTTTGCTTTTAGTTGGTCTTTAATCCGTATCATTTGTGGGTGGCAGAGTAACTGCAGTGATGATAGAACCAGGCCTGTATCATTCTGTACATCAAGGATGGACTCTAGCCGCATCTCCTTGTCCCAGTTAAAACAAACAAACAAACAAACAAACAAACAAACAAACCATGGACTATTCTGGCATCTTCTAAATGAGGCCATGGCTAGATAGGTAGATAGGTGGATAGATAGATAATGCCTGGCACAGAGGCCAGCCTGTAGCAAGGGCTCAGGACCCCTCAGTCCCTTTCCGACCTCCAACTCTCACCTCTTCTCTGCTTACCATGAAGCAGGAGGCCATCTGGGCTGTTCCTGCTGCAGCTCAGGCCTTGACTGTCCACTTGCTACTGCCCCAGTGCACTAGTGCTCTTGCATTCTTAATGACTCCACTGAAGTCCGGAAATCATTTTCTTTTGCTCAAGCCTACAACCCACTGAGGTCTCTCATTTCTTGATAATTACAGAGCGTAAGTGGAGCCTGCACCTCAGGCTACAGCCTCATTAATTCACACAGGCATCATTGGGGATGCCTTTTGATTTTGAATTTGAGTATATTCTGATTTTTAATTACTTTCTATCCTTCTGTACGCTGAGGGTTGCCTGCTGTGGGAGCCCGCTGTGTGGTCAATCTCTTTTGAACAGAACATTTTCAAGATGAACCTGAGGCTGTTATGACCACCCCAATCCATAGGTGCTCAGTAAATATGTCTTAGAAGGTGACCTGCAGATTCAACTGCCCCTGTCTTGCTTCTCTTGAAGGTCATCTCAGTATAACTTTTTTTCCAGTGCTGGGGATTGAACCCAGAGCCTCATGCACGTTAGGCAAGCACTCCACCACTGAGCCCCAGCCCAGCCCATATGAATGATTTTTACTGGCACTACTTTATTTAGCTAGCTCTGATGTTCATACACCAGGATCTCTTCTAGGACTCAGAAATGTCCTTCCTGAATTTAACTGCATGCCCCACACTTTCAGGCACAATGTCTAACTCCTACCCGGCTGTACAGACTTAGAGGCTTGGTGTGGATGGATTGTCCTTTGCTTTAGGGCAATGTGTATGGGTTCAAATGTTGGCTTTCTTACTGACAAACTGCCACCAAAGGAGTCACCTACTTCTCTGGATCTCAGTTTCGTCATGTGTAGAATGAGACTAGTAATACTAATAATAATCATTTCAGACAGTTGTGGTGACATCTAAGTGTTATGTAACTGGTTGGCTATTTGCATTTTTCAGAACTGTATTATTGAGCATACACACTTCTCAACACTAAGGAGGTTGCTTTCTTGTCTGGAGCACCTGTCCTTAACCAGTGAGACCTAGGGGTGGTGGGTTGGAGTCAGGGGCAGCGTGGCTCTGCCTGTCTTCACACTGGGCCCCTTCTGGGGGGTGGAAGCAGAGGGACAGAGGCTACATTCTCAGGAGGCTCTCTTGCCTTGAGGGTGGGGTTGTGCACCTGCCCCACCCACTCAAGCCCCAGAAGTTTCGTTTCTGTCCTTTCTACTCAGCCACAGGGTCTGAAACTGGGTCCTGACTACGCTGCTTGGGCCGAAGGGCCTGTGGTTTGAGGGACCATGAGGATGTGGCTCGAGTGCTCAGGGGAAAACCCAGAACACAGAAGTTACTGGCTGTAGAAACAGAATTTTGCCTTCAGCCAGCACTGCCTGTTGTTGACCTCAAACATTCTTCTCAACTGCCAGTTGGAAGTTTTGCATTATTTGTAGAGAAGCTTAAGAGGTAAGAGAAGAATCTGCTTTTGGGACTTGGTTTAATATACATGTGAATGAGCTGGATGTGGAAAACATTACATTATTATTAATGTCATTAGCTGCAGCACTCTCCATTAGTAGCTAATAAATAGGTTGAGCCTACATAGTACATCTGCTCTTGATTTCATTGTGGATTTAAATGCCTTAATTATAGCATCCAAGTACTAAAAGAAAGGATTGCTTTTATAAAGCTACCACCTCCATGAGTCTTGAAAACAAAGAAATTCATCACTATTTCAGGTCCCAAACTTTGACTTGATTTGCAAACTGGCCCAAAGATCAGTTCACTGAATGGAAAACAACCTCTATACATAATTGTCTAATTTCTCACTGGTGAGCTGTGGCAGCTTTATCCTATCCAAGGACAGAGGGAATACTTTTTCTTACAATCAACATCTTTCATTCTTATCTAGAAATGAAGTGGAAGTGAAGTATTACTGTACATATTCACAAAAATGCAGAAGTAACATTAGGACCATAGAACAGAAACTCCAAGGAAAGATCTGAGGCCTAGGGGTGAGAAGAAAAATCCACGAATATTCATCAGTGAAAAAATAAGTTCCCACTTACTTACTTTTCCTAAATAGTAATGCTGCCTCTGTCTGCTAAAGGAAGGTCATAATGAAGGAGAAACATTTCCAGCCCAAACCAAAGGATTATATTTTGCTTTTTAAAAAAATTAAATGTTGGGGCTGGGGATTTAGCTCAGTGGTAGAGCGCTTGCCTTGCAATCACAAGGCCCTGAGTTTGATCCCCAATACCAAAAAAAAAAATTAAACGTATTGGCTAGCCAGTGTTCTTAGAATTATTTTGGAAAACCATACCAAAAAAAAAAATTAAACGTATTGGCTAGCCAGTGTTCTTAGAATTATTTTGGAAAACCAAGGAAGATCGTTGATGAGTAGACTTAGTAATGTGGGAAGGAGCACTCGCTGGTGAATCTCAAAATGGGAAAAAAAAAATCAAAATGGGGTACAACACTGGCTGTGCGGCTGTGTGCTTGTGGAATGTGAGTTAAGAGTCTTATTTCACTAACTGAGAAGTTATTCTTAGACTTGCTGTCTGCCAGGGAAAGGGCTTTCTTCTCAAATATTTTGCTAGAAACTCCCTAGAAGCTTAAAGGTAACAGATTAAACTGTCCTACGTAAGTGAATATTCTGAATGGCCTATAGGTAAGGTCTCTGTACATTTATCTTCCAACCTTGTTTTTAAAAAAGATCTAAAGTGAACTGTTTGGATACATAAAAGTCAAAATAACATGAGGTGAATGGAGAAAGGAAAGGAAATAACAAAGGAAATGATCCACGACAGGCCAGCAAGAGAAACTAAACTATACATCGCAAATCCTATATAGTTGACATGAATGTCCTTCAACTGTATCTCTAGCCAAAAGGAGAACTAATACAGTTCTCCAACCACTGCTTAGATTTCTAAAAAACTATTTGTTAAAGAGAAGCATTCTTTCTTAGAAACAAAGACCAATAGAAAATTCACGTGAGAATCTTTACCAAGAGCACATTTTGTAACGTTGTGAACATTGTCTTTGGTGGTATTTTTATAGTGGACAAAAAAATTCTCTAAAAGAAACTAACGATTGAGCGAATAGCCCCAGATGAAAGGTTATTCTTGATTAGTGTTGAAAGTCACCCGATCTAGTACCTAAGATGCTAAGTGCTGCCGCATACTAGTGGATTAACCCATAAATCCCACGCCTGGCCATCTCTCCAGTCTGGGATTCACCTCTTTTCCAGAAGGGTGATTCATTTCAACATGCTCAAGCAAGTTCTAACAATGTGGCACCCCACCGGAGTCTGGAGCTGGACGAGACGTCACACTAATGGACTCGCCTCCTGAGATGGCTGATGCCAGGCCTCCTCTGAGGGCACCTTCTCACGGATGAGTGGAGAACAGAGAAGTCCTGACAGTCCTCGTCCTGGGGCAGATGCAGGCTGAGCCTGCCCAACCGGTCGGTGGGCCAGGGTGCAAAGCCCAGGAGGGATCCTTCATCGGCATGGTACGCCATGTGTAATGTGACAGATGAACTCATCTTCTCCCACTTGGCCCATAATAGACCTTAATTAGATTCATTCGTGGTTAATTAATTGAGCTCCACATGACTTCTTGGATTTGCTCTGCTCCCTCTCCCAGCCTGGCTGTGCACTATTTCCGGTTGGACGCTCATTTCCTTCCTTGACTCTCATTCTGCCACATACTCCACGGACATCTATGTTCCATCCATGCCGAGGAGTTGTACTTTTCGTTCCCAAACACTGACTGTGCGCACTTTTCTAACTTCAGCTGTGTGCTCATGTTGTTTTTTCTACCTGGCTGCTCCTCCCCGCCCCCCACCTTCTGAAACCGCCTGGCAAAATAAAATTGAATGTAGTACTAAAGGCCTAATAAAAACACTTCTTTTTCTGAATAGCCTGTTCTCTCCTCCAGGGTGGGATTAATTGCTCCCTCTGCAAACTGCTCTCAGCATGAAGCATTCCTTGGCAGGAATCTGTGCCCGTCTCTCGCGTTGCGGCTGCTCGGTGTGGCCTGTGCCTAGCATGCCATAAATAATCTGTTGGATGGGTGCTTCATGTGTGGAAGCCAAGTTCAGTCTTGGGCAAGATTCACCACTTTAAAATCAGGAGGACTTGGAGACAATTATATGTGAAGGAGATTAAACTGGAAAGATCTCTTGCTGTCTCAAGGGTGATACTTGATGCTTTTTAAATAATGGCTATTTCATATATAGGTATTCCGCCTCTGTCCTATTCTGGATGTGGGGAACAGGACTTGGGGACTACAGCAGAATGGAGCAGGAGGCTGAGACAGTCCAGGCACACAGAAGACAAGGAAAGGGAGACAGAATGGTCACAGAGGACCACAGTCCTCAGGAGAGTGTCAGAGGCAAGGTCTCCAAGACCCCTGAGACTGGGCTTAGGAGAGTACTCGAGACTCCAGTGAGGCAGCGACGGGAGTGGTGGGCCCCAGAGCAAAATAAAAGACAGATCACAGGAAGCAGGGAGATAGATCTTTTGCAAATGGGAAAGGGACCGAGGGAGGGAGGGAGGGGGCAGGGGAAGAGGCAAGAAAAGGAAAAAGGATTAAGATGTGTTATCTCCATGTACCAGCTCCCTGTGAGGAATGTGATCATTATGTACTGCACACAGTACTGATAAAAATAAAAATAAAAATAAAAATAAAAATAAAAATAAAAATAACAAAAGAAAGCAAAACAGGAGTGGCCCTCAGAAGACCACTCTGAGGAATGACACTGAAGGGACAACAAGGGTCCATCGAGCGGAAGAGCAGTGCAGGAGATAGCAGAGATGGTGGGAAAGGCAGACGTGGGCTTTGCAGACGAACTGCTCTTTATGTACAATGTGGGTTTCTCATACAAGAGAAACCACACAGTATTTAAGCTCACCTGTCTGATTGATTTCGTTTAATGTTATGGTCTCAAGGTGCATTTATTTTCCTAGACATGCGGGGGCAGCTGCAGGGTAAAGCCAATTTAGACACTCAGAGATTATGCAAAGTGACAAAGTCATCATTGCATGGAAGTCGGTGGGTTTTGCTCTGTTTGAAGTGAGGGACTAATATCCCATCTATTTCTTCAGATCGGTTTTTAAGCAAATTCCGATTAATCTAGAACCTTCTAAAAAGCTGAATACCACATAACAGGACGAAGGTAAAACACTGACAGGCTGCCAGCATTACCTTTGGAAGGTGGGGCAACATGTTTCTGGTATCTTACTGATGCCTCTTTTGTTTATAATAAAAGGCATTTACTACTTTTACACTAAGCCAATATATTCTTATACAAAAATAAAATGAGAAGCCAAATTTCATTTGTCATTGATATAAATGTATTTGTATTGTGTATGTTCTATAGCTGTTCATTGAAATTTAAAATAAAGTGATCTAAAACAAATTACCAGTGGGTTAAACAGTATTTTTAAAATGTCTTCAGTAAAGGGGAGATTTTCTTGAGAATTTATTTATCAAAATTGTCATCGTTTGGTGTTGGGGATTTTGCTCAGTTGGGGATTTGGCTCAGTGGGCCAGCAAGCGCAAGGCCCTGAATTTGATCCCCAGCACCCCACTCCCAAATTGTCATCATTAAAATATATGTGTTTAGCATCCTGTATGTCAAATGCACGGCCTCTCTTTTGTGCCTAATCATAGCTCGTTCCTGATCTCTTCCCTCTTCTAGGTGTTATTTGTGAATATGGTCCCAGGCTGATCTAGCTGCCTTGGGAAGGAGAGTGAGAGATAAAGAACAGTGTTCCTTGACTTCCACCCCCAGACTCCTGGAAATGCATGTTTTAATTCTTCACAGGGAAGGTCCACCTCCTTCTCAGCACAGTGGGTCAATTTTTCTCTATCTTTCCTCTCAAATTTTTCAAATATGTGGCATGTACTAATTAACCTTATCAGGTAAAAATCAGCAATTCACTGGAAACGAGGACATCTTTCATTCAAAATGTAAGTATGTACAACATTTCCCAGCCTGCCTGAATGTGAAAGCTTGATTATGCAAGATTCTGAGACGCTGTTGAAGAATTTAGAGATGTGCTCCTTGAGCTTGAAAATCTTAAAAAAGGAAACACAAAACTAAGACACAAAATCCTGGGTGAGCAGTATGTTAAAAAAAAATAAAAGGGGGAAAACAAAAGACAATTTGTTTAAGGTCAAAGTAAAATGATGAAGATTTTGCCGCCCATCTTTGTCCAGCAGAAACTCTGGAAATTCTGCCTGTGTATAATTTAATATTCAGCTTTTCCTCGTGAGTGAGGAGGGTGCGCAGAACAGGAGGGATCCTGGGAGAGTGGAGATGGGGAAGGGAGCAGAAGCTTCTCAGGCGGAGGTGGGGCTCCTCTTGCCTCTGCCTAGAACATGCTGCTTTATCGTGGTTTACACGTCACCTGCGACCTCCTTCCAAAAGCAGTTTCTCAAAAGCTTTCAGAGTTCGAAGCTCCGCTGTGATGTATATGAAAGTGGCGAGTCTCTGCCACGGCCTAGGGGCTGGGCTAAGAATTCTGCATATTTCATTTAAACAGTCCCTGGGGCTGTGACAGGTGCTTCCTGCCAGTGCCCTGGGCACCTTCACCCAGAGCCCAAGGTCATGGGGCTGACTCCAGGCCAGCGGGCTCGAGAAACCTTTCTTCTTTGTAAATAAAAACACTAAATAAATAAGTTATCCCTAGAAAAACCACACAAGGTGGATCTAATTCCCTCTTTAAGGATGAAGGAAGAGAGGTTCTGGAGGGATAAGAAGTTTTCAGTATGTGCACAGCTTTCGAGCAGCAGGCCAGCATTCAGAGTCAAAGATGCTTGCTCCAAAGGCGGTCCCTTCAACCAGCATGCAATGCTCTGTCGGTGTGCAAGGTTCAAAGGGGGCGTACTCACGGGCACTGAAAATACCCTCCAAACGGGTACGTGTGGTGTGATTGAACATATGGCAAATGCCTAAAAAACTAGTACAGTAAAAATTCATTACAGCGAAAGACACACTGCTCTTAGCACCTTTAACATACTTAAAAGACTCCCCTCACTTCAAATACACTTACCCATTTGTCCTTGGTAGTGTGTCTTTTAGTAATGAGTTACAAAGGTTTGGTATTCACCGTATTTTTTGATCACCTCCTGTACACAGAATGGCAGAATGTACAGAGGTGTACATTTGTGGTGCACGCTGCCTGAAGGTGCTTTAGTAGAAGAGGTTTCAATAGCCAGAGACACAAGCTTTGGTGACAAAAGAGGGAGAAACATCGTCAGAACAAGAGGACAGAATGTGGGAAGGCTCACTGCACATGGGTTGCTTTGGGTGGAAGTTGTGGGTGGGGCAGGGAACCTCTCCTGGGCCTCCCCAAACCAAAGATCTTTTCATTAAAGAATATTTGAAAATGAAAAACAATAAAAATAGCTGCAGCAGAAACACAGAAAGCGGAAGGGAAATGATGCTGGCACTTTACAGGGTAACCCACTGCAGGGGTCTACACTGACATCCACAGCAACTGGAAGTTAGGCAGTGTCCATGGGCAGAAGGAAGAGAACATAACCGGAGACAGAAAGAGCCAGTCGGTAAGGTCAAGTCCCTTGCCTCTGAGTCTTTGAATCTCAGTGTATCGTGCTGTTTGTCTGAGTTTGTCAGATGAACCCCACTTCCAAGAGAGTAGAGCTGAGTGTTTCCCCCCTTTAAATGGCAAGATTCTTCCAAGTTCTGTTTTTGGACCGTTTTTCTCTTCCAGGAAGTTGCCAAAATATGCGATTTTTAACTTTTAAGAAAAACAGGACTGAAATGTGTCAAGTCCCTGGAAATAGTCTGAAACCCAAGTGAGTTGATGCAGAAAAACACACACACTAAAAATCCTAAGACCATCTGGCCACAGAGCTCTCAGCTTCTGACAATACCACCGGAGCTGTGGGAGGGCAAGTCTTGTAATTACCAAGTCGAAAACCAGCCAGGGGAACAAACAACACACTGGTCACAAAACAATACAGCCAAGTACCGGTTCTACTGAAGTTCAAGGAGTGTGCCCTTTCCCAAGGGTCACACCAGACACAAGAGCAGATTCAGGAAAAAGATGTGTCTCTGAGACGCGGACGCAGACCAAGCCATGTTAAGACACGCTAGGCAGGCGGTTATTTAAAGGGAACCCAAGGCAAGTGGGCAGAGTAACTAATCACCCTTCAAGTCTGTTTTGTGTTTATATTGCTACAAAACTGGTGTGGTTACAACTTTTCTGAATTGTGTTCATTAACAGTTATTAAATTTACAAGTGTAAAATGTTCTCATCTACTAGAGAGATTTAATAGTCAAAACTGAATACACACCAGGCAGGAATGAAAGAGTAAGTCAAACCTGACTACCCGCCAGGGGAATGGGAGACTCACGTGGCATCTTGTTTACAGGAAAGCAGGACAGAGGGCCCCCTCATCTTTTTGTGTGCGGTACTGGGGATTGAACCCAGGACCTTCGCACTCAGCTACATCCCCAGCCCTTTTTATTTTTTATTTTGAGACAGGTTCTGACTGAGTCACTAAGTTGTCTAGGCTGGGCTTAAGGTTGGGGATCCTCCTGCTTCAACCTCTCAGAGTGCTGGGATTACTGGTTTGAGCCACCATGCCCGGTTCAAAACAGAGCTCTTTGTAAAATCTGTGGTCAAGCTGACGAGATTCCCAGTGAGAGGAGGGACTATCCTTTACCAAAACAAGACAATCATATGACGGTGTAGCAAAGATTCCTTCTTTAACAAAGCAATGAATGCACATGTAGCAAAAGCTATGTGAGAGCGCTAAAAAATATGTGCGAAGTTTGGTCTTCTACTCAATGTGTTACACTGATAACTATCCAATGGCCGCTGTCTCAATGGGTCCCCTTCCTCAGAGCCCTCTCTTCAGTACCAGCATCATCCTGGTATTCTGTGTCGCCAGCCCCATCGCTTATGGAGTGTGTTTCTTGTCATTTGGTTTTAGGTGGGAGGACTTCTGAGAAGCATCATTTTGCGCTTGGGGCACGAACAGAGGTGGTAGGGAGGAGGTGAGGCAGGTCATGCCAGGAGGGACCAGGGCAGAGGCAGGGCAAGCCCCTAAGGGGAGGGAGGGGTGGGGCTGCAGCGTGCCACACACACCACCTGTCAGCTGGGTATTCTCAGGAGGCCAGGAAGAGGAGGGGACGTACCTGAAATTTCTGGAAGTGTGAACTTGTCTTCTTCCCAGAAGTTCCCATCACAAACAAGAAGTCTGGGGTCAGCACAAATGGCACTCTCTCTTTGTTAATGCCCAGGAAACTTTTATAATTCCCAAGAATGTGCCCAAAGTCGATATGGAATAGGTTTCCTTAAGAGAAGAAAACACCTGACATTATTACACTGGCATGTGTGCTTGTAATAACACTTTGTTTATTTCTTGAAGTAATTCTTAAATTGCCTGAAAATGAGCTATCTTGGGTGAGAGCATTTTGTATGCTGTTTATTAATTTGGAGTATTTTCCATCTTAGCAGGTGGGTGAAAGTAGTAGCCACAAAGCTTTCTTGAACCACGTGTATTTTTGGTAGCCTTCTGGTGTTCTTTAGCTGACAGCCAAAACCTTTAAAAAGTTCTGACCTTAAAATTATTCTCAGAAGCATAAATCAGAACTCTCTGGCTAATAGGTCACCAGTAAGAGAGTCATGCCTCAGACTCTCTTATGACCTTGGTGAAACCCAGATCAGACAGGCGTCCTCTGGCTGGGGGAGGGGCATTCATCTTTTACTCTTGAGTACACAATAAAAATAAACCATCTTGAACCTCCTTTGGGTCAGTTTCTACCACTACCACTATCACCACCACCACATCCTTTCTTCTCTTTTCTTAGCTATTTGTCATTTCTATACAGTGGTCCATACATGCCTTGTCTCTTTTACACTGCCCCTATTTTCACAGGGACTAAGCAATTTGCCTCACTCTGGTGAGTTTTGCTTTTTTTTTCAGACTCTACTCTTACATTGATTCAAATTTCATGTAGAAAAATCTCATGGTGTGGTGGCCACTATTGGCCACTGTCCAAGAAGCAGAGTCTAGGGAGACAAAATGTTGAAGATTCGAGGGGATCTCGTGGCTTCTCCAACATTACTGATCATGCCTACCTTCACCGACTTCTGGGATGGGTCCTACCCTAGTTTTTTAGCTCTCCCTAACTTTCCTTTCTTAAAAATCATTTCCGGCCTCTTCTTCCCTTACTCAACCCTCAAAGTCTTTCTAGAGCGATAACAGCAACAGTGTTCTGAGATAATAATGGCTTCTAAATTTGCGCTCAGATCCTTGAAGCCCCTTTAGAAATCACTCTGTGCTGAGAAGATGGGGGAGTGGTGGGTTGTTTAATGAAGATGGTGTTTCAGATGGGGAAGATGACTGGATGGGTGGCAGTGGTGGTTGCCCAAGGTGAATGTACTTAATGCCGAAGAACTGCATACTTAAAGATGGTTAGACTAGAAAATTTTGTGTGATGTGTATTTTACCACAATAAAAACATTACCTCCTTCCGATAAACTCACCTGTCTCTGAGATCATAATATTGTCATTGTGCCTGTCGCCTATTCCAAGAACAAAGGTTGCCACGCAGTAGCCTGCACAGGAGTAAACAAATCTCTCCACTGCTGCCTGAAACTAATTAAAATGCATCTGAATATTAATCATCTTCTAACTATAGAGAGTGGAATGAATTTATTACAAATGACTTCCAGAAAAAAACACCATTAGGGGAATTGTTTTCAGACAGCAAGCGAGTTGTGCTCGATTTCATAAGCATTATACCTATCGAGGGCCAACTTTAGCTTTGTCCTGCTTATATTTAGGTGAAGATTCAATAAAGCACAATAGCACAAAGGCAAGAGTCGAAGCGCAGCAGTAAATTAATCACAAGGTTCAATTCCTCTCCGTGCCTCCTTTCCCAGCGCTCTACAGAACCCGCAGCAATTTCTTCCTCATTGTTGAACACGTTCTGCTTGTGACCACCTGAGAGTATGCCTGGTTCACAAGTCCACGTGTTCAACAGAGTAATAAGTGCTGCTAATTATATTTCTGCTTCAAAAGGCTGCTAACCATGCAAACGCGAAGTGCTAATGCTGTGCACTAGAAATCGAGACTACAGCCAGCCAGCCTAACCGCACGGCTCGGGAAGGATTCGGCATGTGCGCTTCAGAGGTGGCGCAGCTGACATTTTCAGCATCCAGAATTCACCATCCAGATTACTTTGCTGGGTATGTGGTATTTCCCTGGTGGGGAAGAATTTATACATTGCAACTAAATCTTTGTGCTGAGCAACAAAAATAGATCGCCATAAAACATCCTAAGTATGTCACAGAGCCCAATTCTATGCAAAGCTGGTCAAAGGAGAAGCGAATGCTAGCAGAGTCTGCCGCTGAGCCCCTCCGCTGTACACAGACACTGTGTCATTGTGGGAAAGCCCTTAAAAGCCCCACTGCCTAGCGAGTAAAGGACTTCACCCATCTATCACGAGGCAAGACGTGGGAAGGTCCTTTGAAAACCTGAAGACTATTGCTGTGTAAATGGGAACCTGTAAGGAACCTGGGGCAGGCGGGAAAGTGCGAGCTCACCTTTTCTTCAATAGGGCATTTTTCCTTGAGCCAGTGATTCAGGACTTCGTCTTTGAATGCACCGGTGTTGCCCACTGTGCTTTGCTGAATTTTGGCAATGGTGGTGGCGTCTTTCACGATCTCTATCATTCCTGCGTGAGGATGCAGAGAATGTCATGGAGACTGGAGACTAGGGCCAGACGTGGGGGAGGAATGTCTATGCCTCTGAGTGGAACAGAAGGTGGTTTTTTGTTTGTTGTTGCTTTCTTTTCTTTTATTTTAAACCAGAGGCTATTTTTCAGGTCTGTATTCCTGTTTTTTTGTTTGTTTGTTTGGTTGGTTTTTTTGTTTGTTTGTTTGTTTGTTTTAGGAGGAAGAGAAAGAACAGGAGGGTATGGAAATTGTATGAAATACTCTTGCAATATCCCTGAATAAGAACAGGAAATGTTGTTTTGAGTTGTGACAAGTGAAAATATTTATATATGGAGCACAGCCCGGCTTATTTGGTGATTTGTCCCTTTTCCTTTTTTGAATCATAGGGTCACACGAAAATGGTTTAGTACAGTTCTCACATCAGAAACCTGAACAAAAATATGTTTGACTGAAACTCAAATGTTAAATGTCTATAAAAGTACCTAAGAGTAGAGCGTGTAATAGCTTTGATAATGTGATTTCTGGAATTTAAAAATAAGTGACAGATCTTTCTCTCTAATTTTAAATGTTATTTGTAAGAGAAAAGTTTAATGTGTGATGAAATGAGTTTAGAGGTGGATAAAGAAAAAGGAACAACTTCTTACTAAAATCATTTCTATGCTATTGTAAGGATTTGAATCATGCATTCACATATTTTCTATATATCCATATTAAATTGAGAGTCTCATTCATCAGCCTGGAATATTTTTTTCATTTTTATATGGATTATGGTTGTAATTTTTCAGTTATTAGATGACCACACCAAAGGAATTCTGATCTTTGGAAACTAAGTGAATGGGACATTTGTCTCCCGAGGTGATCACGTACCTATTTTGTCCCCAGTTGAAATACAACCATATGGCAGAAGGTACAAATCCAAAGATTCAGTCTCCCAAATGGACTCCATGATTCGTAGAATCTGAGCACCAAAACACAGAAACATTGCTGTTATAAATTTATATTTATTAAAGGCATTTTCTTCTCTCTTAAAAATAGGATTCTTATCTGGTACCACAAAACATGAATAATTGTGAAATAGAAAAGTAACGACTCAACTTTTATTAATCAACCTGGTGTTCTAAAGTTTCTCATCATTGTGAGTCTGTTAATTTCAGTCCCTGAAATTACTCTGGGGAGGGGATAAATGGAATTCTTTTGAGGTAGGTTTTAAACATGTTTCATTACGTATTTGTTCAAAATGTCTCACTCCATTATGTGTATTTTCCCACCACAACCCTAACAGCTTTTCATATATTTACTACTCTAGAATCCATAAGACACTTTCAAGCTACAACCAAAGCAGCAGTAACTACAAATGATGATAATAACAGCTAACATTCATTGAGTGTTTCTTATATGTGATCTTCGTATTAACTTTATCCTGGGAATATGATTACTATTCTCATTTGTCGGGTAAAGGAATAAAAGCTTAAGGAGCTTATATAACTTGCCCTTAGTTTCAAACTATGAATCCGAGCAATAAAGCAAAGTATATAAAGGGTAAGTGCAAAATTTCCCTCAAACTGGAGGAATAACAGAACGATTTCTGTGTTTTCCAAGTCCTCATCTTTGAATAATTCAAAAGATTCTACAGGTTTGTTTGAAATTGAATTAATCTAAAAAAAAGATTGAAGATTCTCTTTTCTTTTTAAACATACATCTTGGGCAATACACATACTATTCTTGAAAAGAAAACAAAGCAAAGGTATTACTGTTTTTGTATTAGAAATAGGTAAAGACGGAATCTTAAGAATTGAGAGCAAAGAATTGAAAGCAAGACCAGTTTTTAAACAACCTACCTTTAGGTCAATATAGTTTGCCTATTTTAAATAAACCATGTCGAGTTTGAAAAATTGTTACTTCTACAATGTTGAGAAACTAGAATCTGGAGAATATTACTTTACAGATTTGTGAAGCTGAAGTTTATAACAGAAATGTTAGAAACTATGAAAATGATTAGTACCGATACCTTCAAAGTTTGTCTTCTGCCCTAATAATACACTCAGTCTCACCACTTACCTACACAATTTCTCCAATCATCTGCTTGTTCACCTTTTCTCTCCTTGGCATCCAGTCATGGATCTGAGTGTGTGTGTGTGTGTGTGTGTGTGTGTGTGTGTGTGTGTGTGCTTCGGAGGATGTATCTAAGGAGAATGCCTGTGGGTGTGTAGATGTCTATTAACAGGAATAAATGGGTTCTGCATGTAAATATAGCCACAATCTACGTTACCAAGCTCAGAATGGGGTGTATAAAAGGAGGTTGGATGAAGGAGTGTATCTGCTCACTTGGAAATGTTGGCTATGTGTCTTTGAAGGAATGGACAGAACTTTGACGTACATTGGATTGCATAGCTAATGATCTACAGCCATATTCCCTCACTGAAAACTCTACTAATTAACATGTGATTACTGTTTATCAGACGAAAGAAGAGAATGCGAATAGATAGAGTGGAAAACATATTTTAGATCTAATACAGAATTCTTTCCTCAGATAATCGAAAAAATTGCTTAACATTCACATACCTGTAAAATAAGCATGTCTTGGCGCAGATCATCACCATGTTTAAAGATAATTCCAATTGTTTCATTGGATAGAGCTGTGGGATCAGCACATTTAAATTCCAGCCACAGAGGCTTTTTCTTGGAAGCCATCACTTTACATTTTTCAATCTGTAAGGAAATGGGTATATATTGCCTATATAGAGTGAACACACATTGTGGAGAAACAAGTTCTCTTGTAAAGCATGATTACAAACAACTAGGACAAAGTCCTAGTTGAAAAATGATTTTTCATATTTGGGTGAAAATATAGAAGGTGTTCTCACTAAGTCTGGAAAGGCTCCGTTACAGCAATTCACAATTCTTCAACCAGTGGTTCTCAAACTACACTCTAAGGAACACTAAGGGTCTGTGGAGAGGCCAAGAGGCGTGGGAGTTCGCACCCTGGCCTCTACCCGCACAGGACTCTGGGGTACCCACATCCTTCTCTCAGAGCAGCTCTGCCAATGTCTGTTTAAATATTTAGCCTCCCCCTAAAATTTTATTTGAAAAAATTATGGTGCTACTATAATGTTGAAGAAGCAATTATTGCAGAATCAGATGCAATAGGCCAAATCCAACAAGATGAAATTTAACAGAAATAAGTGGAACATCTGGCTCTCAAGCACAATAGCCTCCTTCCTGAAGCCCCACTCCCCTATCTGAAAAATTTAAGAGAGGGAAAATGTGGCTCAACTGTCACTCAAAACCTTGGACATTTTAGGCGAAGGTGAATTCACTATGGATTAAAAATGTGGTGTGGTCTTTAAACAAAGCAAACGCAATTTGAAAGCTGTATTGATGTTCCATAATTCCTACTAATATCTAAATGAAGGACAGTGGATAGTGGGCTCTTTTGCTGCAGGGCCCATTTATTACGAATTGCATATGAAATTAAACATGAAGGGAGTTCTTTCCATGGGCTTGCGGTGCTTAAGAGTTGCTGTTCTGCTGTAAACAGAACTATACGAGATAGACAAAGCAACTCTCCTCAGAAGCTGGACAGCAGACAGGCAGTGGAGTTCTGCGGCCCTGGGAGAAGGAAGACAAATCAGTTGAGCCCTGCGGTATCCTCAGTTTACTCCGGAGGGCCATTTCTAGGCTCAAGTACAGAGAAAGAAGACCTAGACTGAGCCTATGGTCTCACAGTCTGAAGTACAGGAACTGACAACATCTCAGAAAGAGAAGAGAGAAGAGAGGGGACAGGAAAAATATTGGCTGAACAATTTCCAGATGTGATAGACTATAAACCCACAAGTCCAAGAAGCTCAATGGACTCTAGCAGACAAAAGCAAAACAAAACAAAACATACCAAGCCCTATCACAATCAATTTTCTGAAAACCAGTGATGAAAGAAAATCTTAAAAGAAGCCTAGAGAAAAAGGACACAAATAGAGAGAATCAAAGATAAAAAGGACAAAGACTTAGCATCAGAAAATATACAGGCCAGAACAGGATGCTACTGAAAACAAAACAAAATAACCAAACTAGTCAATCTAGAATTCTAAAATTAGTGAAAACATTTTTCAAAAAAGAAAGGTGTAATAAAAAGTTTTTGAGATAAATGAATGCTGAAATCATTTACTGTCAGCAGATTACAGTATAAAATATTAAAAGTCAGAGGGCAGGCCAGGTGTGGTGTACACGCTTGTAATTCCAGCATTCAGGAGGCTGAGGCAGGAGGATTGCCATGAATTTGAGGCCAACCTGGGCTACACAGTGAGGTCAGAGCCAGTCTGAACTACATAGTGAGACCCTGTCTCAAAGAAATCCAAAAAATAGAAAAAAACTCAAAGGACAATGATGCTAGATGGAAACCTGGGCTTACACAAAGCAACAAAGAGTACAAAAATGGCAAATACGGGGGTAAATATTTTAAAATAGTTTAATCTATTAAGTCTGTTAACTCTATCTTTGTTTAAAGCAAAATTATTAACAATGTGTTGTGGAGTTTATAACATATGCAGAAGTCAAAACCTACCAAAAATAGTACAAAGGACAGGAGGGGGTTAATGGATCAGTCGCAAGATTCTTACCTGCATGCACAGTGGCTTGTTATTTGGATATAAACAAGAGTGTGTGGGATTGGGTACAGACATTCAGACCAGTAGAACAGAATAGAGTACAGATTCACACATGGTGTAGTCAGTTGCTATTTGACTTGAGAAGACTTTTTTGATAACGCTTCTAGAAATATGTTCTGTACCTTGATTACGGTGGTGGTTATACGGCAGCAATACATTTGTCAAAATTTATTGACTTATACATTTGAAATGGGCAAATTTTACTGTACCTAAAGAACACTTCAGTAAGCCGATTTAAAACAAAATAGAAACTAGTTGGTGTTGAGGCTTTCAGGGCTAGTGATTAGAGAAGGGCTTGGCAGAGCCCTTCCAGGGACTATCTACCTTCTCTGACTTTATATCATTGTCACTCTGGAGGCTCGGGCCCTTGAGAGCATGCTAGACCTTTACAAGACATGAAGACCACACGGAGACCTCCCAGTGACACCTACCACCAGGCTTCCTGCTTTGAGTCCAGGATCATACGGAACTCTGAAGCTCTGCGGGAGATTAGAATTCTGCAGGGTTTCAAGCTTTTGCTTAAGTTGTGAAATAACTGCAATTGTCAAAAGCACACAACAGCTATGTAAGTTCAAGAAATTACCAACATTATTTACAGTATGTCCTGAGGCTATAGTTATTTGCATTCAACATATTTGGTCTAGGGTGGAGCAGCAGAAAAGGGGGAACTAGCATTTTGAAGTGGCAAGATGAGCCTGGCTTACTGTGAGCAAGGTAATGCTGTATATGAGCCCCAATAGGGTATAAAAATATGTGACAACATCCCATATGTGGTATATATGCCCATATATGGGATGACACACAGACGCCATACAGCCAGAGAAAGGAGGATGTTTCGAAGATAATGCTAAGGAATTAGTACTGCAGCTTTTTCCCCCCAACATGTGAAACTCTGAACTGCTGTCAGATTTGAAGTCAATATTGAATAGAGATTGGTTAGGGTTCTGTGAATTTCTTTCAAAAGAGGACATTAGGATGTGTACAGAAGTGTAATATCCCCGAAATTCAAAGGCAAAAATACATAAATTAAAAATTACTCTCTGGCTAACAGAATGGAGGCCAGTATGAATATAAAATTACTGTCTTTATCATTTTTAGGAGACAGCATTGTTTTTGTAATGGAGAAAAATCAAAGGGGAAAGTAGAGATTTAAACTATTCAGAAGTTTAAAACATTGGCTGGGTATATTGGCAAGTGTTTATTTTGAGCTACAGTACTAGGTATAGGGATGTGAAAATGAATAAGATATATTTCTTTGCTTCAAGGTTCATATAGGTTCGTATAGGTTTGTCAGGCTAGAAAAATGTGTTAATGACTATAATTTAATATAGTATCAATTTAAACTTATGGCATTATAGCAAGAGACATTAATTTTCCTAGGACAGGGGCAGAATGATGATACTGAGGAAGAGTGTGCATGTGTGCGCGTGTGTATGTGTATTACTCTGGGATACAGATATAAATGAAGAAATGCAAAATATTTAACATAGCCTCTCAATAATTTATTATTTTAAAAGACTGAAAATTTGAAAACTATATGCACATATTCATAGATGGGAAGGAAAAGGAACAGATAAGGAAATAACTGGTCTCTGGGTGTGAAGCTGTTCTTAAATCTAAATAGTGATTTTTAATTTTTCAAAGAGCTTAACACTTATGATCATACTTCATTATTAGGACTCTGTCAATTTATAGCTTTACAAAAATCATTAACTTGCAAAATGAGAACTGTAAATCTGCTCACTCCTTGCAGATAAGAGACTCAAATATGTTTTGTGGGGGGTTGGGGATTTACCTCGAGTGGCAGAGCACTTACTTAGCAAGTACAAAGACCCTGAGTTCCATCCGCAGCACACCCTACCCAAAATGTGTTTTTGATAGCCTTTAGAAAGATACAACTCAGCTTCCTGAAGGAAGAATCATAACGGCGATGATGGGGTTTTTTTGGGAAGGGGAGAGCTGGAGATTGAATTCAGGGCCTTGCACTTGCCAGGCAAGCGCTCTACCACTGAGCTAAATCACCAACCCCAGTGATGGTGTTTGGAAAGAGGACCGAGGAAATGTAACCACCGTACCTTGGGCACTGACGTCGTACTTTTCAGCAGACAGGGACTTGATGTCAATGGTGACCCTTTGCAGCATCTCAATGACATGGACCTGCTGGGCCAAGTCCTGCAGCATGGCGGTGCCACAGCCCCTCAGATAGGCTTCCAGGATGACGGCAAACCTCTGCTGGTAGTGTCTGGATTGGGCTATCTCACTTCTCAAGAACCAAAACAAGAAGTGACCAATTCTTTTGTTCTGATGTGGGTACAAGAAGATAGAAATCATTATGATAAATGCTCTGGGTCTATCGGGCAGTTCTTGGTGACCTCAAATAGCACACTATTATCAAACCAGAAGTACTCACTCTCAAGCCGCGCTGCAGCAGGAACCTGGCCAGGGCGCTGTCATGGTACGGTTCAAATTTCACAGCCTAAGGAAGAATACACGACGTTGTAGGATTCCTTCTATGTCGGTAAGGCAGAAGGGCTTGGAGGGACGCTGGTGCTCTTCTGCATGGGTCTTTACAGCTAGAGTGATGAGAACCTCAGTGGTTACTTAAATTAAACCTTCTCCCTCAGAGCATACCTAGGACCAGAGTGAACCACATGCTGAGGGTCACAGAGCAATGGGTGACAGAACTGGGATTTTAGAGGCCAGAACTCTAGATTGACAGTCATGTGCTGCTGGCAACTTCAGAGGTGCAGAGGGAGGGGCATTTTCTCCAGTTAAGGGCTGACCTGATCTATTGGAAGGGTAGAGGGGAAAGATGGAGACAGCTATAACAGCTTCATAAAGTGCGAGGTCAGAAAGGTGTTACAAAGAAAATAGACAGCAGATATCTAGCAGCAAAACTAATAAATGCATATATAAATTTAGAGGGTAGAGGTCATGTATAAAACTGATGAGCGGCTTAAAATCAAGTGTCTTAGAATCTTCCTTTTATAAATAGAAACAGTTTATCCTTTTTTCTCAAGGAACAGGAGACATTTGCATCCTAGTTAATATTTCGGGATCTGGAATCTTGTTGGCATGATTTGCGGTTCTTACTCTGGTTTTCCAGCTTGGAAACGAACACTGACTGCATAATGTTTCAGCTATACCCCTGTTTTTAAAGATGATTTCCATGGGTGTGGCCAAAGAGGACCATTAAAGCTGCATCTAAGGCCTTAATTCTGAGAATGTGGTTATTTGGTCACCAGCACTCACTTTAAATATGTTTTAAATTTCTAACCCAAATGTGAGTCTTTCTGACCTTTTGTGTGTTTCACTTCTTTAAAGACAATGCAGAATTCAACTGGGAGACCATTTTAATAAAGAATGAGTCATTTAGTCCTATCTGAAAATGTCTCAAATCATTTTACGAATGACTACTCTCCTTCAAATACCACAATTCACTCTTAATATAACTTATTGACCTCTTTCATTTAAAACACTTCCAAGAAGAACACTATTTATCTTTTAATTTTGCGAAGTTTACTTGTAAAAATGACAATGAGAAATAATTCATAGTAGCCTTGAGATTTGAAATAGAACTCATGTAAATTTGCTTTATGTTGGTTTTCTTACAGAGAGCTAGAAAATTGAAGATCCTTTAATTATTCTAAAAGTCTTAATATTAAACAATATTGGATATATTTCACAGATAAAAGTGGAGGCCAAATTTAATATTTCATTATCTGACTAATGGGAAGGCAAAGATTCAAAGGCAGTAACATCCAAAACTCCAGGAACTTTTTATAAATATAGTAACTAGAGAGTTTGGCTTCTAAATTTTAGTCTGGCTAATTCTAAAGGCCTCAAGTCAAACATCACCTGCTCAGAAGGGTCTCTGGATGCCTTGAGTGAAATTAAGTGTCCCTGGTCCTCTGTTTTCTCATAATACTCTAAGTTTTCCCTGAAGAACTTGTGTCACAATTTGTTATTAAACGTGTTTGCGTGTACTCACTTGACGTCAGTCTTTTTAGTACATGTTCAATTTACAAATGATCAGATCTAGGCTGTAAAATTGTTTTGTTATTCCAATGCCTTTACTTCCTTCTCCTTCTCAAGCAATGCAGTGTCATTTGAGGACTGCTGTAGGGCACAGGAGAACTGCTACTTAACTCCCTAGCTAAACCTCAGGCACATCACTTAGCTCGTTGGGCCCCCAGGGAACACCACAGAATCCCAGCGGAAATACAGTTCTGTCCCTTTCTAAAGCGAAGAGTTTTCAAAATTGTACCCAGACCTGAGAAGCTATTCTAGGAATTGTAATAGACACAGGCAGAGAGTAAGCAAGCCCACAGTATCCTTATATCAGATGGATACAGGATATTCAGGGGCAGGAGAAGGGCCAAGTCTGCAGCTGGATCTCCTAGGTTTGAATTCGTATTTACTTCTTCCAGTGCATATGCCCTTGGAACATGACCTAGCCTTTTTGTGCCTCTATTTTCTTATGCACAACACGGAAATGCTAATTTGATGGCTGGAGAGTTAAATGAGATGACAAACAAAAAACATGTAAATCACGTGGAAGCCTGGCACAAGGAAACATTCGATCTGCTGGAGCTGACACTAAAATAATGAGAACGAAGAATTCTCTCAGAGATAATTCTCTTAAAAAGCAAAGTACAGCACTAATGTCTTTCAAACGCTCGTCAGCAAACCCTCCAAGACTTTAAGAAAGTAAATGGAAGCGTTCACTATGTTTTTGGGTGGCATCATCAGATCTACTCTGCCTGCTCAGGAAGCAGTGAAGAGAGACTCTCTGATGACGACCGAATGGGTGTCTGTGTGCATGCAAATAAACCCCTTTAAGTAAATAAAGGGCGGTTCGGCTGGGCGGGGAATGGCAGCATCCTTCACCTGCACCAGCTGCAGAAGGTAATGCAAGACATCGTCGTCCTCCAAGCTCTCCAGCTTCTGAACCGCAATGCCTCTGACGTTTTCATCGGAAAAGTTGCAGTCCAGGAGTTGCATGGTCAACCCAACATCCAAAGCACTTTGGTCCCAGACCTCCCTTCTGGCTAACAGCTGGTACGTTTTGGCCACCATTTCTTGCTCTCCCCATTTCACTGAGCTAAATAGCTTAGGATATGCTTTGGGGTGCTTCAGGCTTTCGTATCTAAAGTGCCAGAGCAGTTCTTTGTCCTCCGCCGTGAGGGGGTTGAGCGGATCCGTGGCTATGATCTCCTCCAGCTGCTTGCGAAGCTGGTTGGGCATTTCGGCTCGAACTCGGTCCCCTTCGGGGTCAGGGGCCGGCCGATGCTTGGGCAGCGCTATCGGGTGACAGTAGTTGTCCAGCAGAATGGAGATGGACATTGAGTTCTCCTTGTCTGGGTTGGTCGCCGAGGTGAGCTTGTCTGCGCTGAAGCTGCCTTGGTCTTCTCCCTTCCCGGATATCTGCCACATGTGCAGCACATACTCCCCATGGCGCAGAAGGAACCGGTGGTCTATCAGCAGCAGGTTTACGTAGTAGAGAAGCTGAGCTTTGCCCCTGGGCTCCGAGCCGGGGGTCTCGCCCGGGGACTTGCCCGACAGCCCCGGAGCTTTGCCGCAGTAGATCTGGAGGTTCAGTAGAGCCCCCCTGGGCAAGTCTTTGATTTTGATGCTGAACTCAAGCCACACGTTCCAGAGCACCTCCTCCGTGAAGGGTTTGGAGCTGGTCCGCCGCTGGCAAAGGACCTGCTGCCCGTGCTGGATGTTGGCTTCCACAAAAACGGTGAGGTCCGCGTTCCGGGGCAGCACGGGGATGTCAATGCCTCTGATCTTGACCCTGAACTTCCGGTCACAGTCCCACAGGGACACGGTGAACACGCTCTCGTGGTCCTTGCCGTGGATAGTCAGCTGTTCGTGGTAGCCCGTGACTCCCGTGCAGTCGTCCACGAGCGGCCACTCCTCCTTCCTCACCTCGTCCAAGGCTGGGTCGGGAGGCGTGTCCAGCACCAGGTGGATCTCTTCTCCGTTCTTCAGGCAGTGCCTCACCCACTGGAAGTTTTTGATGGGCGTGTCCCCCACCAGGTACTCGTCGCGGCCGCAGACGCGCAGGACGAAGTCCTGCTCGCTCTGGCTCTCGGGGATGTCCATCAGCGACTTCTTCTTGGCCATCTTGGTGAAGAAGCTCTGGAGGATGGTGGCGGGCGTGTCATCGGCCGAGACCTTGATGGTCTGGCTGGTCGTGCTGCGGTGGATGACGATGAAGACGCAGTTGTTGGCGATCTTCTTGGACAGGTACTCCGGCAGGGGCTTGGAGGTCACCCAGGGGTGCATGGCGTAGAGCTTGGCGTCGCGGCCGGCCACCTCGGCCATGCGCGGCGTGAGCAGGCGGCGGCGCGTGAACTCCAGCTCATCGTCGTGCACGTTGCTGACGTCGGTGACATCGTAGCCCATGAGCGCGGTGAGCTGCCGCTGGAAGGCCAGCGTCTCCTCGGAGGGCGCGCGCCGCTGCACCAGGTGGATCTGCCCCGGGCTCCGGTGCAGCACCTTCCAGTGGTGCAGGCAGTCCAGGGTCTGCACCACCTGGTACTTGTCGTAGATCTCGTACCACTGCCCCTTCTTCTGGTACAGCAGGAGGAAGTGGTCCGGGCCCAGGCGGTGGTAGAAGTCGGCGGCCGCGCTGGTCTCCAGCGCGCGCAGCCACACCTGGGCTTTCATCTGCTGCACGTTGCCGTGGCCCGCCACATGCAGCAGCACGGTTTCGGGAGTCTTGCTGTGGCGCCGGCTGGTGGGCAGCACGAACTCGATGGGCAGGAGCTCCGTGGGGGACAGGCTGGCGGCCGCGCTGCGCGGCTTCATCCTCCGGCGCCGGCGAAGGTTGTCCTCCCTCAGGACCACGGGCGGCTCAGGGTCCTGCAGCTCCATGCCCTGGGCGACCTGGCAGTGAGCAGCAGAGCTTGGTCACAGAAAGGCCTTTCCCTTTGTATCTCCCTGCAAGGCGGCAGAAGAGAGGAGGTCCGAGATTGGCCTGCCCACGGGAACCCGGGGGTGGGGGGCGGGGGAGGGCTTGGCGCTAGGGGCAGCCCCGCAGGAGCTGGGCTTTGGAGTTAGGGCATCGTGGCTTGTTACTATCTAAGTGACTTGGGCCGTTTGATCTCTAAACCCGTTTCTCATCTGTCAGGTTGGCTGGTAACACCTCCGAGGGTGGAGGCAGAAATTTACAAAGGTAGCGCGCTTGAGGATTTACCTCAGTGGTGGAGCACTTGCCTAGCAAGTGCAGGGCCCTGAGTTTGGTCCCCGGCAACCGCTCTCCCCCCAGTAAGGTAGTATACTAGCTTGCACGAGTAAATGGGTTTGTGGGGATTCATTGTGGAGTCCACTTTTGTGTGTGTGTGGAAAATTTTAATAATAATAATAATAATAATAATAATAATAATAATAATAATAATAAAAAGAATGGTGCATGGTGGTGCTCGCCTGTAGTCCCAGCACTTTGGAAGCTTGAGGCAAAAGATTGAAAGTTAGATCCAGCCTGGGCAATTTAGTAACTCAGCAAGACTCTGTCTCAAAATAAAAAATGGGCTGGGGAAGTACTAGGGGGCGGCGGGGGAGGGGGAGAAATATGTAAAACTCTCGCCTAGCGTTGTACCTGATGTAGCTCAAAGTGGCAACTGTTCTCAAGTGTGTACTGAAACCCACAGATAAGTAAAATAGTACAGTTAAGGATCAAGTCCTAGTTCAGAAGATGTAACGTGGGAAGCATTTCACTTTGAAGATCAAGCCTTAATTTATTTCCTTTGCTCAGCCTCACACTTCTTCTCTAACCAGACACTTTACCCAACCGTGCTTCACATTCTTTATTTTCAAACTGTGTGGACCCAGGATCTACTCCCTAGTCAACTTCCTGTCTTTCTTCTTTTCTTTTCTTTTCTTTTCTTTTTTTTTTTCTATTTAAGAAAGCTAGTCATTTCATTCATAAAACTTGAAAATACCAGAACTGGTAAAGTTGCAACTAAGACTATTTGAAGATATATAAAATTTTGAACCATAAAATGTGTAAACATTCCAGCTGTTATTGCTATGTCAGGGCAGTATCTAAGGGGTGACACCCAAGGCTGTCTTCTCCTAATACGAGCATTTAGCTAACTTTAACTTTAACCAACTCATTTAAATCTGGTTAAATTTGCTTCTGCCTTAGGTAGTGGAGGATCTACAGGATGGAGGGAAAAATTTCTGGACTCCAGTGACCTACTGTTTAAACCCCAAACTATTATTTAACTCCTTTTCTTACTCTAATATTTTCATTTCTATATCAAAAATTCACAAGTTTGTTCCCACTAACTTATCTACTCTTTCTGCAAATATTTAACAAGCATATCTTTCCACAAAGCATTTAAGTATACACCTGACACACTCCAATAAGAAACCCTTTGAATAATTATTATAATGCAAAATTTTGTAAATTTGGAAGATGAATAATAAGATACTTTCATTTTTATATTTACTACCACTACATTGTAACATAGTCTAAATAAGAATCAACCATTGAAACAAAGTGTTTCAAAAAATATAATCTTTTAAGTAACTAATGTTAATGACACTCATCATTATTTATTCCCCTAAGAAATAGTGGAGCATTTGCTAGGTACCAAAAAAGAAGAGTTTGATTAAAATCTAAGAAAGACAAATTTCATCAGATCTAAATTTATGTTCAAATCTTGGCTTAACTTCTTTTTAAGTCAATATTTCTTCTCTTAAAATATAATGAACTTATACTTGGTAAGTAAATGAAACCAACTGTCCCAAACAACTGTCTCTTGCAGTTTTAAACATCCATTTGGATCTTTTGCTACAATAGGATAACTCACAAAGACGAGAACTATCAGATATGCTGGTACTGACACTAACTTGAAATAAAACATGTTCAAAGTGAGGTAACATACAAATATACAATATCTGCCTCAGTGACATCAAACACTCTTGTAAGATACAAGATGCTGAAGATAACAGGCTGAGCAAATACTCACTGATTTCCTTCATGGTCGATGCTTTCTCCTTTTATGAAAAGACGTTAGAACCACCCCATGTACAGTAATTTCTAAATGTGCACTTGTAAGAATATGAAGCCTGACTCCCTGGTTCATGCAGGCTCCAGGCCCTCCCTCTTCCTTTCAAACAAAAACAAAAAAGAACTGGTGCACCTGCACACTATTGCCGGAACACCGTGGATATCCACAGTCTTGGCTGGAATAGACAAGGAAACACAGATATCTGGTGGTCAGATAGTATTAAGAACCAGCAGCGGCTGGAGATAAAAATATGCCTGCTGAGAAGGAAGTGTCACTATTCCGAGTCAGACCCAACAAAGGGCAAAAGTAGAAGGAAGCAATACCTGATGAGCAGCGGAGGCGACGATGCCCAAGGATCATTTGTTTAATTTTTGAAAACAAAACAAATTCAAACCTACCCAGTGTGCCTCTCAGTCCTTCCGCTTTTCTGGGGCTCCCTCCGTATCCAGATGCAGAGGAAGTATTGCAGTTACCAGGAAGGAAGTTTTAACCAAGTTGATTATACGTGTGATTGCTCATTTTAAAAGTGTAAGAAATGCGTTTCCTGCTATAGCACAGAGCTGGAGGGTGAGCCGTGTTTGCCTTTTTTCTTTTTTTTAAACTCTGAATTAATTTCCCAAAAATTGTCAGAGACTGAGACAAATAAAAATTACAGAGATCCAGATCAAAAATACAGGAGAAATAAACAGTATTTTTGTGACTAGTTAAAAGGAGAAGAAAAAGCCTCACAGTCGCAATATTAGACAACTTGTTAGGAAGAGTTTTAAGAGCTACATTAAACCTGTTGGATTCCTCGTGGGAATCCAAATACACCCTGGTTCGTGTGCAATACCTGAGGGATGGGGGAAGAGAAACCTAGTCATCTAGATGTCCGAGTTATTGAGTTGGATGTTTTCAAAGGCAACGTCTGAGAGCTCACTTCCTTAACTTGGTGTAAGATTTCTCTATTTTTTTTTTCAAAGCATTTAGGGCTTAAAATATCACAAGTTCAAACTGAAAGTCCTGTAGTGTGTGTGCGTGTGCGCTGGTGTGTGTTGAGGGAGGAGGCTCACTGTGAGCAATAATTAATTTGCTGCAGACAAAAGAGAAGGAGGTTGCTGGTATCCTGGGGGAGATTGGGGTGCCAAATACTCTCACAGCATCAGAG